>JAUMHB010078817.1:0-17429 GCA_032359685.1 Pittosporum tobira | reverse complement strand
TCTGGACTATTATTTATCCACTCTTTAATCTTTGTCTCAGCCATTTAAAAAAAAAACTCATTTAAATAAAAATAATTTTCTCCTCACAATTTTGAATTCACATCTAAATATATTTTATTTTTAGATTTTTAGAGAAGTCTGAATTGTTGGCACAATATAAAGTTTTTGGGTATTATTAATTTATAGTTTTTTTGAGTTGTTAAAGTATTTGGCGAATAAACACAAATTTCACCAAACTCGAACCAATCTCAAAACCGACACCAAATCATAATCTATTAATTTTACATACGAGTTTTAATAAATATGGCTAAAAAAAATTCACACTAAACCGCATCATTAGGAGATTATTTGAAAATACTTTATGGTTAGAAACGCGGGGACTTGGGGTAATGTCAGTTTTCAACAGCCGACACGTTTAAACTGATTATAATTTATTTTTAAAAATTAATTATTTTTATTAATTTTAAAAAAATTATAGGTTAAATATAATTTATACTTCAACTTATATGAAAAAATTAATTAATATGTGATTTTTTTCAAATTATAACTTATTATAATTATAAAATAAATTTTAAACTATTCTAAAATAATTTGTGTCAAACAGGCTAACCGTTGTTTTGCTATCTATTTTCCTGTTCAGATCACTTGTTTGATCTCAAATAATTGAATCTTCCTAAATTTTGGAGGAAAGTACAAGTTGGACATCATTAACATTTTCCCCTTTTTTGCGAAATTGGAACTCATTTTTCCCCAAAAGGTATCTTAGCAAAACATT
The DNA here is from genome assembly GCA_032359685.1 of Pittosporum tobira. NCBI lineage: Eukaryota > Viridiplantae > Streptophyta > Magnoliopsida > Apiales > Pittosporaceae > Pittosporum > Pittosporum tobira. The sequence continues at coordinate 16,654 of JAUMHB010078817.1, read as the reverse complement.
TTTTTTTTTGTTTATTATGGCATATTAGTTGTAGCTCATGTTTATCGCAATTTATTTTAAAGTGTAATAAAAAACACTCATTAACTCATTTTTTAAAAAGTAAAAATATTGTGATACTCAATTTTTATTTATTTTATATAAATTAAAATAAAATAATTTTAAAATAATCTATTCTTAAATATAGGTATAGCTGATCAAAGTTATGATAAAAAGGACTATAATATTCTCTTCTGCCGGCACTAAAAAAATATCATATAAACCTATCAACACAATTAACAAAATATAAACAATTTAAGTACTTTTTAAATTTATTTTTGCAATTATCAAATACGTAAAGTGCCTTTTTCTTCATAAGAAAATAACACTACTTCAATTTTGGTGAATTTCTTCAAATATAAAAAAAATAAAATTGTAAGAGTTTAAAGTAGTAGTTATATTGCATTTTATCTTACAAGACTGTATGGTTAATATTTTTAGATAAAATAACATTGTTTTGTTAAAAATATATAACAAAATAATGTTAATCTGTTGAAAATATTGATTCTACGAGATATATTTATATTTTTCTCAAACTATAGTAAGATTAATAATGTTATGGTAGACGAATCTAGGCGATAAAATGAATGTCTAGTGTCTAAATAATCTCATACGAGTGTTAATCAGATATAAATGGATATTAAATTATATTAAAAATTTAATTAATTTAGGTGTTAGAAGATCATTTAAAATTTAATAAAAATTAGGCGAGAATTTAATAAGACCAATGAACTTCCAAAAGCACGAATATTTTTAGCTAAATTCCTCTTATTGGGAGACAATCCTTCCGATTCAAAAACACGAATATCGGAAAGCGTGTTTCCCCAAAATCATGTTGTAATAACAAATTAATGGGCGGATTCATTTCTTTAAACGAAAAATGTTACACCCAAACACGCCCTTACTAATCCAAAACTTTCTGTTCACTCGACATTTTATGTACCGCACCATCCAACAAAAACGAAAGCAATACAGCAGCTAATGCCACCAAATCACAACCACCATTAACACCGGTTGGCCAGATAACACCTTTCTTCCTCCCTCTCTATCTCTCTCTGTCTGTCTCTCTCACACACACGCGCGCACATTTAGATATAAATATATATGTAGAGAGAAAAAGTTGAAAGTGACAGAGAAAGAGGGACATCAACTGCCATATCTAGTTGCTTCAGATCTCTCCTTTCTTCGATCGAGCGCCTAATCGTTAGGGTTTCAATTGTTTCATTTCATATATATACAGTTTCCTTTCTGAAATAACATACAAATTACACATTTTTGTCCAACAGGTACTCTTTATAGGTAGATGCATCAAAATTTCAATTTTTGGTTTTTCAATGTTAGAAATTGTTAGCTGAATTGATTTGAAACTGTTGTTTGATGTTCTCAGGGTCGAATTGTGGCGGAAATGGTGGTTTCTGGCCCTGTTACACCTGGACAGGTACTGACTATTGTGGGTATTTACTTTAATCAGTTTAAATTTGCAGGTTTAATTGAATGTAGATGAGATTGTGTTTGGTTAAGTCGGTTATCGGGCTATGTGATACTTAATTTGAAGTGCATTGGTTTGATTCTGTGTAAATTAACGTGTTTGAAAAGCTAATTATTGGATTGAGATGGATGAGTAGAATTGTAAGGAAAGATGGCTTTGAAGTTGAAAGAATTTTCGATAAGATAGACTGGAACAAATTGAAGAGAAAGCAAGAGGCTGAGATAATTTCCATCTTGATTTCGTCCAGGACTTTCCCAAATGAGTTTGCATGGGTTATAAACTGATAATATTTGTTGGAGATTTCAACCAGATTGTAATACTATGATGGTTGATTCAATTTTCTTATTATAGTTTGTAAGTTGGAGATTGTCTTTACAACAAAAGAGAACTAAAAAAGGGAATTTTTTTTTTAAATGTTTATGTTTTGACAAATTTGACAAGAGCAACACATGTTTATGATGTATATAATCATCTCAGTTCAGCAGCACTCTTCCCAGAGCTGCACCGAGTTTCTTGCACGTGTGATTAATGATTATCATTTTTTCTTTGTATTTAAGTGCTTGAGTTTTCTAGATAATATTCTTTATTGTTTCATTTTATTGATTTTTTTTGTCCGAGTTTAATAAAACTTTTAACTCATGGTCCAGGTGTCATTCTTGCTGGGAATTATCCCAATTTTTATCTCATGGATATATTCTGAGTGGTTGGAGTACAAGAGGTCTTCATCCCTATCTAAAATGTAAGTTTCTTCCCGAAACATGGAGATTTGCAGAAAGTGAACTGAAGTCCACCTGTGTGTATGATCAAAATGCTTTCATCTATCTAGGTGCAGGAATGTAGAACTAAAAATCTTTATTGCCCTTAAAGTAATCGAATATTATACATTAGAATATTTTTCACAATATGTTCATGTGGTTTTTCATTACATTATACTTCCTTTGTTTAGATTCTAAGATTGAAACACTTGTTCAAGTATGGATTTTGGAATTGTTTTAAGTTGGTTTAGTCTTTTTAAAGCTAAGATTACCATAGATTTGCTGAATCATTTTGATCATACATTCATACTAGTTTGGATTAAGCTGACCAGTTGAAAGTTTTTGGCATCAGTCATTCAGACAATAATCTGGTCGAATTGGAAAATGAAACGATCAAGGAAGATGATCGTGCGGTTTTGCTGGAAGGAGGCCTCACAAAATCAGCATCTACAAAGATGTCTACTTCAACCATTAAATCAAACTTAATTAGGTGCCTTTTGCAACTTATTATGTAGCCTTTGGATTAAGCTTTTTTTTTCATTTCCATACTACCCTTTCTGACATTCTGAAACTATGGAAATTTCAGGTTTCTAACAATGGATGACTCCTTTTTGCTAGAACATCGAGCAACTTTGAGAGCAATGTAGGTCATATCATTGTCATGGTTGAATATATAAATAAATGGTTATTCTTTCTTATATTTATTGTTACAATTTCTTGTAGGTCTGAATTCGGAGGAATTCTTTTCTATTTCTACATTTGTGACCGTACAGATATAATTGCAGAATCTACCAAGGTATGAGCTGTCACTTGCTATGAGTTTATAATGAATTAATACACTTGACTTTACTTATGCGTGCGTCAAATTATGCGAATCTGCAGAAGGCAGTGTTTGCATATTGATGAAGACAATATGCTTTAACCTATATATATGTATATCTATATCATATACGTATATTAAATCTAATGAGTTTTTAATGTGATTTTCCTTGGAACAGAGCTACAGTCGCGATCTTTTCCTCTTTCTGTTCTTTCTTCTTATCATAGTTTCAGCAATAACTTCTCTCAAGAAACATCAAGACAAGTCATCTTTTTCTGGGAAGGCTTTACTTTACCTGAATCGACATCAGACAGAAGAGTGGAAAGGATGGATGCAGGCACGTTTTCTTTATTATAATTATTTTTCCAGTATATATCCAAATTGTAATGTTTGATTTCTTCAGCATACTCAAAATAGCAATTTACACTCTGCATTCTCTCGAGTCTTGGGAGATCCCATTCCAAAGGTTGCTTCCTTGCATTCTCTCGAGTATGTTTTGAATAATTATGTCTGGTTTTCAACAGGTCCTATTCTTGATGTACCATTACTTTGCTGCAACGGAGATATACAATGCAATACGTATGTTTATTGCTGCATACGTCTGGATGACTGGTTTTGGAAACTTCTCATATTATTACATCCGAAAGGATTTCAGCATTGCACGGTTTGCTCAGGTGACATTATTGGTTACTCCCCCAGTCCCATTTTAAATGTACTAGTTTGACTTTCAATGTCAAATTGACCATTTTTAAATTTAACAATTAAGCTTAGTAGTAAATTCTATTTAGTTTACAATGGTCATACTCTCTTGTCTATATTTAAAACAAATCTTATGATCTATTGATTCTTAAAATGGTTAATTTGACACTAAAGTCAAGCTAGGACATTTAAAATGGGATGGAGGGAATATTATTGAAGAAAATTATGTTCTTTATGTACTATTGAATTTGTATCCTGCTGTGGATGTCTCTAAACTTATAATATTCTTTTGTGCAGATGATGTGGAGGCTAAACTTTTTTGTGGCATTCGCGTGTATCATTCTTAACAATAATTATATGTTGTACTATATTTGCCCAATGCACACGCTTTTCACTCTTATGGTATATGGAGCCCTTGGTATTGGCAGCAATTACAATGAGATAAGATCGGTCATGATTATGAAAATATTTGCAAGCTTTCTTGTTGTTATCTTGGTTTGGGAAGTACCTGGAGTTTTCGACCTTTTTTGGCGTCCTTTGACTTTTCTTTTAGGTTAGTGACTATTCTACCCTTTATATTTTCATCTTCATTGCATCGTATTGTTTTACTTTTCTTCTAACTTGTACCTGCCGGATTATGCAACTAAGTATTAGTTTCCAATTACAGGGTACACTGATCCAGCAAAACCAGACCTCCCCCTATTGCATGAGTGGCATTTTAGATCTGGGCTTGATCGTTATATATGGATCATTGGCATGATATATGCCTATTGTCACCCCAATGTAATTATCTTGAAGTTTTTTTAAAAAAATATTTCTAATTTGAAGAAGTTGCTTTCTGGGTGTGCAAACTGCCAATTTGTAAATAATTTTTAATCATATTAGGTAGAGAAGTGGATGGAGAAACTGGAGGAATCCGAAAGCAAGCGGAGACGTTCAATCAAAGCATGTATAGTTGCAGTTGCCCTAACTGTAAGTTGCTTTTGCTGTTTCATATGAACTGTCTTCACTATTTCCCAATTGTATGGGCTGATTGTTAAACCACTCATTGTTTAGGTTGGATATTTTTGGTACGAATATATTTACAAGCTAGACAAGGTTACATATAACAAATTCCACCCCTACACATCTTGGATCCCGATAAGGTGTGTTATTATCTGATTTCGTACCTTTTTTTCACTAATAGTATAATACTACCATTACTTATAGTTTCTTTGAAAATTCCTTTTTAGGAGTTTAAATGGTCTGTATGCTGTACTTCGTAACTTTGTATATTAGTTTGGAGTAACCTAATTCTCACCTCTACCTTCTTGTTTCAGTGTGTACATTTGCTTGAGAAATTTCACCCAGGAGATCCGGAATTTTTCATTGACTCTTTTTGCGTAAGTTCTGTACTTATTTGTTCATTAAACCATTCAACCATGGACCATCCCTTGACGTGGTTCATGAATTGATCGAATGTGAACTTCTATTATTTTTACTATTATCATTGATAATAGATAGATAATAGCTATTATTATAATTAATTTTAAAGCTTATTAGAACATTTTCCGCCATCTCTAATTTGTGCAATTGCTTTGATGTGCTAATAGTTGGCTTGGGAAAATCACTTTGGAGACCTATATCTCTCAGTTCCACATCTGGCTGAGGTGTGTGTCCTAGTTCTTCATGTAGCTAGAGTTTAGAACAAGCTAGTTTCTGAAATTGCAGCTAAGGGACTAAGTCCTTTCTTTTTAACATGTTTGTGCAGATCAAATATACCCAATGGACAGCCTAAGTGGCTTCTTTGTCTTATACCAGATTATCCGATGGTCAACTTCATGCTTTCAACTGCCATTTATATCTTGGTGAGAACTTTATTTGGTAAAGTGATATTTCCACAAGACTTGCTTCACATGAATGGCAAGTAGGACCCACATTCATGTCAGTGAGGCCTTATGGAATTATCCAATTTCCCTTTTGGAAATAATAATTCCCTATATTTAACCCGTCTGAATGAGAAAAGACAGAAGAAGGTGGTCACTGATTTGAGCTTTTGCGTTCTGGTGATTGCTTGGTTATGCAGATATCATATCGGCTTTTTGAACTGACCAATACTTTCAAGTCACTCTTTATACCCACGAGAGACAATCGGCAGCTGATGTATAACTTTCTTGCTGGAGCTGCAATTTCTGTGTGTTTGTATTTCATTGCATTTATTTTTGTGCAGATTCCTCATTAAAACCTGTAAGTCCTCTTTGGCCTCTTCAATAATTACTGTACACCACAAAATACATACTCTTTCCGTTTCAAAATTAGAATTTCTTTTGAGTTATATCAGACTAGGTTTGCGAAATCCTAAAATTCAAATTAGGATATAAATTTGTCTAATTTTTAAAATTTCAAAGTTTGTATGTATTAATATTTAATATGTACTGTAATTTACAACATTGACTTTGACATCAGTCAAAATAAAATAAATTCACTTCAAATTTGAATTTCAGGATTTCACAAATGTACTACATTAAAATGCATATGTATCTCTAGTTTTGGAAATAAGTAGTAATTTATAAACATTCGATTCATTCAATGACATAATTTCTATGTTACTGACAATATTTCATCCAAATTATTGAAGCCCTGAATCAAATCAATAGGTGTAATTACTTTTAGAGGAGATCTGCTGTTGGACATACAAATGGAGCAAATAATTTGGCTTTGAAGGCTGCGGTTTTGGAGTTGCAAATATATATGTGCCGTTTCCCAGTGGATTTTGGAAGAGGGCAGATGGTCAGAGAATGAAATTTCTTTCGTTTAAAGTTGGATTCCCCAATATCTTATTCTTTTTCGAACCCATGTTTGCTATGTAGTCTCAGGCTGTTCATCATTGATGAGAAAAAGAAATGTAAGCGTATGTGAATTAGACTTGTAATGTAGCATGAAAAATGAAATTTTGACGGAGAGTTTTTCTTATTTCTACAAGGTCACATCTCACATGAGGTGGTGGGACACATTAAAAACGCTAGAGGGCAGTAGTGCTACCTCGAAAAAAAAAAATGATTCATTAGGCAAGTTTTAAGTCTTAAGCTCGGCTAGGTTAAAGTTAGACTCGAGCTCTTTAAAAAAAAATTTGTTTGGTTTAACGAGTATAATTCGAGTTCGGCTCGATAAAAATTCGATAACAATAATTTTTTTTAATTTTTTTTTTCAGAAAAACTCGAGTTCAATTCGTTAAAAACGAAAAAAGTTAATTAAACGAGTTGAATTAAACTTGTCGAGCTAGACAAGCTTGTCTTGGCTCTTTTAACAGCGCTGACCTTTGGCTTAGTGGCTGTGATTAGGAGTGTAAACGAGTCGAATATTGACGTACTTAGTGATACGATTTTTTTGTTTTAAATTGAAAGACCAAACAAATAAATCAAAGAGATTATATAGTGTATATTTAAATAAGAAGAGGTTTATGAGAAAAAACGAATTTTATGTGGTAGAGAATAATTTTTCCATATCAAAAATAGTATTTATTAATTTGTGTATATTAAGTGATTTTGTCTTACTTTTTGCGACAGAACGAGTATATATAAGTAAATAAATAAGTAAGAAGGTTTTGCATTATAGATTTCTCCATTTAAACTTGAACCTTACTTTTTAGGGTAAGAAATTAAATAAAGCCTCACTGGTATTTTGTGATATCTTGTTATACCCGCTTCTAATCGTCTTAGAGCTATAGATAGTGTTTTGGCAAATAAAACTCAGTTGCTAGCTTTGATTGAACAAAACTTTTTTTTTTTTTTGGGGGTTGGTTCAAGAACAAAACCTTTACTACCATAATAGCTTATCCGTTTGTAATGGAAGATCATAAAATTTATTGGCCTGATTTGATTTCTTTAGTCAAATTGATAATTTTCTGAATCAAAATTATTACTACTCCGTACATATATCATCGACGAAATTGTAATTATAAGAAACTATATTAAATGTACTAGTAAATTCAATGTTTGTTTTCTTGAATATTTAAACATATAAGGTTAATTATAAATTTAAAAATTAATTAATTTGATTAAAAAATTCAAATTAAGTCATTCTTTTTAGGACGGACGGAGTATTATTATAGTAACTATTTCATGTTAATTATATTCTCCAAATTATATATTTAAAGATCATAACCATTATTCAAAATAGGAAACAAAACTATCATTCACATCAATAATACTCCCATTCCAAAATAACACAAGCACTTTACTAGAAGGTTAAATATTAACAAGAATAGTAATATACATTATCCAAGTTTTCATTTATATATTTTTTTGATAAACATTACTTATATAAGCTGCGAAACACAAGAATAAAATAAGTTTATAAATAATAAAAATTGATATAATAAGTCTTGAGAGATTCCAGAGAGTGTGCATAAGAAAAGATGAGTGTAAAAATAATTAAATCTAAAGTAAAAATGTGAAATAAAAATTTATTTTTATACTTATATTTTAAAACAGAGAATGAGCTCACGACTTCTCTAAATATAATGTGAGACGATTTCTGAAAGCGCTAGCTAGAGCAACCTACCAAACAAACGGTAACGGCGTGGCCTTCCTACCTGCAGAACGATATAAGCAAGAGCGGAGAGAGAAAACTGAAGTACGTAACTCTCTCGGATTATACGAAAATGCTGATTGTGATGTCCGATACTTCTTCTGTCTGTCTATCTTTCTCTGTCAACACACAACCCCCCTCCCCACACACACACACACACACACACAACACACCCACCCACCCAGACACACACACACATGTATGTATATATACAAATTTCAAGATCAAAACTTTGAGTTACTGGACAGCTTATATAAGAGAACTGATCTGTCTTTCTGTTTATTTGAGCTTTTTGATTCTTGAAAACATTCTACATCTTTGGAATGGGGGAAGTCCAAGAACAGCCAGCAAACATCAGCGGTAAGTGAAAACTTATGAAGCATTCTTCTTTTTTACTTGTGAAACATCGACGGTGTGATTCTACCAAAAGGGTTCGTCTTGTTTGATTTCATGTCCCACATGATATATATATATATATATATCATCAAGTAATGGATAATCTAGTTTTCATTCCTTCATGTAAACTAGTATAATGTAGCTCTAAATTAAATTATGGAGAGAATTTCTATTGGTTCAATTGTAAGTCATATTTGTGGAAATAGTGTTTTCCGTTGAAAAAATAATAGTTCCCGCTATATACATTTGTTTGAGTGCATGTTTTAAGGGGTTGACATCTGCGAACAAAATCATTCAACACGATCTTGAATCTTTGACCCAAACGCTTATGGTATTATATTTTTGACATTTCCATGTATTTATATAATCTATTGATACTGCTCAATTCCTCTTTTCTTCAAATTGAATATATACCCACTTTTTTCCAGCTTGAATTTTACTTGTCCTAGATAAATGGATTCACAAAGCATGCGTGCACTATGTGCACGTGAGAAAAAATGACATCATTTCACTTTTTTATCCTTTTTCTTACAAGAAAAAACAATGTTGTTTTGTTTAATTGGCACACAACTACGTACACTCGTGTGTATGCCGTAATTTCACTAAATAATCTATTTTCCACATGCTATTTTCCAAGCAGACGATGCAGCAGAAAACGCAAATGCTAAACACAGAACCCTAGCCTCTTCACGCACAAACTACAGGTGGTGGTTCCAAATGGTTATATTTTCAGTCCTCGTACTCCTTGGCCAATCAGTCGCAACCCTTTTGGGCCGACTCTACTATGAAAAAGGCGGAAACAGCAAATGGATGGCAGCCCTTGTTCTAAATGCGGGCTTTCCGGTCCTCCTACCTCTCCTCTTTCTCTCGCCAGCCCAAAATCAACCCACAGGAAACACCGAAAAAAATCAACCTCGGCCCATAATTATTGTGACACTTTACATCTTTCTAGGTGTTTTTCTGGCCGCAGAGGGCATGTTGTATTCCATTGGCCTCTTGTACCTTCCGGTTTCAACTTACACTCTCATATGTGCAACCGAACTAGGCTTCAATGCACTCTTTTCATATTTCCTTAACTCACAAAAACTAACTCCATTCATACTAAACTCTCTATTCCTTCTCACCATTTCCTCCATACTCCTAATATTTGCACCACATTCTTCAGACTCCAATGACAAAAAAGGAAAGTACGCCATCGGGTTTCTATGCACAGTTGGTGCATCAGCAGGGGACGCATTCCTCCTCTCAGTAACACAGCTTGCCTTCCGAAAAATTTTTAGAGGGGAAACTTTTCGTGTGGTTTTGGATATGATAATATTCGAGTCTGTAGTTGCAACTTGCGCCATTCTGCTTGGACTTTTGGCGAGCGGAGAGTGGGTGAATTTAAGCAGAGAGATGAAAGAATATAAGCTGGGAAGTTTGGCTTATGTCATGACTTTGGTAGGGATAGCTGTGTTCTGGCAAGTTTTCGCCATTGGAGCTGTGGGATTGATTTTTAAGGTCTCTTCTCTGTTTTCGAATGTGATTAGTGCTGTGGGCTTGCCTATTGTTCCGGTTCTAGCTGTGTTCGTTTTCAACGACACGATGAATGGAGTGAAGGTGGTTTCCGTGGCCTTGGCCATTTGGGGGTTTCTTTCGTATATCTACCAGCATTACCTTGATGATTTGAAGGCCAAGGCTCAAAGCACAAATGTCTATCAAGTTTTTGAAGTTCCACTTATTGAAAAGTTTTAGTCGTAAATATTTTCTGCAAATCAAGAACGTTTTCATGATTTATTACGCTTAAGTACAGATAATTATAAATAAATAAATTTAATTTCAAATTTGAGTTTTAAAATTTCATAAATGTATATTAAAAATTATATGTATTTCTAATTTTAGAACGTAGAGATTTTTTTTTTTTTTTTTTTTTTTTATCTCAGTATTTTTTAGTTTTTAAAGTTATAGTAAAAGTGTGTCATAATTTTAGCCGAATCTTCAAGTGATTCAAGGAATTCAAATAAGAATGAGTGTCTATTGAGTACTAAAAGTCTCAAACCAACAGAATAGCTAGAAATTAAGGAAGATCATGAATAGGCATATAAAACCCTCGATTTATTCCCACCTCGGCCACAACCCAACCATTTCATTGGCTGTTTGTTAGGAGGAAGTAATTGGAAGTTGACCTTACAAGTCCTCAGTCAAAGTTGAAGATGATTTTAAAAATAAAAAAGAGTACTTTTGGTAACATACAATCCACTTTTTAAGAGAGAAAATATTTGTCATTATATTATTCTTTATTTTGCAGTCACTCAAGTTATATTTCAAGTTTTAACCAATCCATAAATGTCAAGTTTTCATCTATCAAAAAGTAAATGCAAAAAATCATTTAATCAAAAAGATTCCTATTTCGGACATTGATTTTCAGACAAGAAAAAAGATTTCTGGATCATTGTTTTTGGGACAAAATGAGTATTAAATCTATCGGATGTAGAATCAATGTAACATTCTGCTTATCACATTTTCTTGCATTCAACAAAAGAGGCACCACTCAAAATGCACACAAATGCACACACTTGTGTGCTTCTCTTAACTATCACCATCTTCTGTGGCCTAACCCAGAGACTCGATGTAAGCTAAAGCTTAAAGCAGCACTAAGTGAATGATTAATAGTGTAGGAGGAACTTAACTGTAGTCAAGACCTTACAATACTTGGTAGCATTTTCCGCAAGAGAGTCTATGGTCTCCCCTTCTAAGCATAATCTTCTTGGAATTTCTGCAAGTACATCGACATGGAGAAAGATCAGGAGCAGCAACAGCATATAACGGGTAAGCCATTTTAAAAAAGCACACACATACAAAAGTGAAGTCTTTGTTTTTATTTTCGTTCTTGCTTTTATCAATCTTCCACTGGAAATATAACTGAATTTGTTCTTTCAAGGTGCTATAGTGAAATTAAGTACAGCCATAAAATGAACAGAGAAAGATACAACTTAATAATACATAGAGACTCTCCCTCAAGTCTCCACCTAAATTTATTGATTTTCAGGATAATGTATTTGTTGTTTTAGCAGTGCAGCAAGCTAAAGAAGCAAAGTCTTTTGAAACAGAAAATGTCAACCGCAAAATAACAGTGCCTCGGCACCTATAATACAAGTGGTGGATTCAAATGGCCATCTATACACTCTTTGTTCTGTCCGGCCAGTCAGTAGCTACATTCTTAGGGCGACTCTACTATGAAAAAGGTGGAAAAAGCAAATGGATGGTCACACTAATTCTACCTGGTGGCTTCATAATCCTCCTCCCCTTCCTTTTCGTGTCCCCAACCAAAAATAGCAATACAGAAATTAATCCTACAAGACCACCTTCCAAATTAATCCTTTCATCCCTCTACATATTTTTCGGTCTCTCTCTAGCAGGAGATGCCATGTTATATTCAATTGGCCTCATGTACCTCCCTGTATCTACTTTCTCACTCATCTCTGCATCTCAGTTAGGATTTGGAGCGTTATTTTCATATTTCCTAAATTCACATAAGTTAACTCCTTTTATAATCAACTCTATATTCCTTCTCACTACTTCCTCTGCTCTCCTTGGGTTCCAAACAACCGATTCTTCAAATTCCAAGATCCCAAAAGGGAATTTTGCAATCGGCTTTTTATGCAGTGTTGGTGCAGCTGGAGGTTATGCATTGATATTATCCTTAGCACAGCTCTCCTTCAAGAAAATTTTTTAAAGGAAAAGTTTTAGACAGATTTTGGATTTGATAATCTATGAGTCACTAATTGCAACATGTGCAATCCTAGTGGGGCTTTTCGTTAGTGGGGAGTGGAAGAGTTTGAAGACAGAGATGGAGGAGTTTGAGCTCAGAAAAGTATCCTATGTGATGACTTTAGTATGTACAGCTTTGTCGTGGCAAGTTTTCTCTATTGGCCTTGTCGGGTTGATTTTCAAGGTCTCGTCTCTCTTTGCCAATGCGATTAGTACTCTGAGCTTGCCGATTGTTCCGGTTCTAGCTGTTATTGTTTTCAATGACACGATGGATGGGATGAAGGTGGTGTCCATGTTGTTGGCCATTTGGGGATTTCTGTCTTATACCTATCAGCATTATGATGACGATTTGAAGTCCAAAGCTGAAACTGTAAAGGTTGATCAAATGTCTAAAACTTCAACCTTTCATGATGCTTGAAATAAAGTTGTTGTGCCTTGTAAGATTGTTTTTATGTAAAAGTTAGAATCTTTACATTTAAATTATGTTTTATATAGGATATACAATACAACAGAAGGACAAACAAATAAGACCACCTAGGAAAGCGCCTATGCGCTAGACGCCCCCTCCACCACCTAGCTATTTTTAGAACATTGTGAAAAAAGCCAGAGGGGAAAGATGGATCACAATTTTTTTCGTTCCTTTCACTTTTCACTTTGGCTATATTGGACTAAATGACTAAATACCGAAAGAAGATAATGAAGTTCAATAGCCAATTAGTTGTACCAGCCTCTATATGCAAAGCAGTCATAACATAGAATCTTGAAAATGACCAGTCCAGTGAATTAAAGTTATTCACTGTCCACCTACTATATTTGATTACAAGAAGTACATAAAATATGCCTCCCATTAGATAATAGTACAATGTTTCACTCATTAAATGGCTCATACATAATTTATGAAATCTCAATCTACATTCACCATTAATTTTTTCACGGAAGGAACATGTTCGTAACTTTATATACAGTTAATACATTATATATCCCCGTTCAAAACAGATGGAGCCTGGCAAGCACAAATGGTACTTTTCTCATGATAGCCACATTTTGGGTCAAAAAATTAGGCATGAGATGCAGATCAGACAACAAAAACTTCAGAGATTGAACTATTTTTCACGCACCTGCTAAAAGCTACATGAGACAGCCCACATAATGAGCCCGAGGATACTTCCTTTGTAGTTGTGGCCACTGCACGAATAACTGATCAGCCATGTGTAACTTGTAAAGAAGTAATCCACTAAGCGATAGCCTCTTCACTCGTGCTATACTCTCCACATAGAAAATAGAGGACCATCGAATTCCCAGAACCTGCAGGTAACATTTAAAAATTGCGAACTGAATTTTATTGCCATCTAAAGAATCAAATAATTAGTACTAGAAAAAATTCCATTTCAGTTAAAATTCGAACCTTGAAACAGAATGCAATTATGCACAGAGGTATACAGGTCCCAGGGCCATTGCATAGAATCTGTTCAACGAATACATTAAATGAATTCATCATTCATATTTCAGGAAGGTTATTTTAAGAAAAGATAAAATTTTATGAAATTACCACTTGGGGCTTGATTTTCATAATTAGCCACAGAGCATGAGCTAGAGCAAGAAAAGTAGTCCCAATGGAGGTTACATAAGATTGACCTACTTCACGGCTTCGATATATCTGCATAAACTGAGCAGTTTCTGCTGCCTTACCCTCTATCTACAAAACCATTTTGAGAGAATGCAATTTTAGGAGAAACAGGCAACAAAGCAGGATAATTCCTTTTCTCAATAGACTATGTAATCTGATCAAAACTTATTTGTATACTCCCAAGTACAGGAAACAAGAGCTGCATCAGAGAAAACTTTAAAATATCTGGTATGAATCTGACAATTTTTTTTTTTTTTAAACCTTATCAGGCAAACAGTCCTCAAATATGTGTGCTTTCTGAAGACTCATATTATCAGTGGCAGCAGCAATGTAATATCTTGGACAGAATCGGTCTGCTTGCAGTACTGATAAGAGATTTAGCATCTCTGCAGTATGACCCCCTAACCAAAATCAAAGCAATAATGAGGAAGGATCAATCTTGAAAATATAACAAAATGATAAGAAGTAGGCTCACGAACAAACCTGAACCCAGAATAATAAGTGTACTGAGAGGTTTTGTAGACTTGGTACGAAATGGTTTGCTGCTCCGATGGATTACATAAAGAACACGAATCACAACTAATGTGATAGCCATAGTGATGATCATAATGGTAACAAGAAATGCCATTATTTATATAGTAGAAGCAACAGCTATTTCCTTTCCCTGCTGCTACTAGCTAATAGCCTGGTTTTCTCAACACCTAGGTCATATCAAACAAGAACATCATCAATACTTAGCGGTTCTTTCACTAATACTAATGCCCACAGAAGAAAAAGGTTTCCATTCATTATGCAGATGAAATTTTTATAAAATGAATAATGTTGGTGTTACCCTTGCATGTGTCCCTGTGTATATGTATTTATTTGAGGTATGAATGTATTGTTTATTTACCTTCCTTTAGAGTATAACAAATTCCATCAGATGATGTCTTCAGATAGATAAAACTAAACTAAATTTCCAGAAGCTGTACATACCATACCTACGTCTAAAACGTAAAATTTAGAAGTATCTCATAATTACAGAAAATAAGTGTATTGTGATTTGAAGATATATCATACATATATAAAAACTTAATTGCTTCCTTGACTTGTGTCCTATAAAAGATTGTATATTGGAAAGCTATTCCTAAGAAACTACCATAAAATTAGACGGGGTAAATGTTATGACACTCACTAAACTTATGTCAAATTACAAAATCATCACTAAACTAAAAAAAGTCACAGTCAAAATCCATTTTTGTTACAAAAAATTGAAAGACCGTTAAGTCCGCTAAATTTTTAACGGAATCTTGACATGACAATGCATATGTGGCATTAATTCCATTTATTATCTGACGTGGCAATAAACAGGTCCTAACCTGTAAACTTGATCCTTTAACCCGATTTCTATCTATCTAATAAATTACCCGTTCATCTTCTTCTTCGGTTCATTCCAGCCTGGAATTTGAAAGCCTTCTTCATAATTCACTCAAAGTTAGAGAATCAAGCACAGAAAAATTTAAAAATAAAAACTGAAACCTACACTTGCATGCATATTGATAACCATTTGCAAAATTTTGAGATGGTGATAATGAATAGAGAAAAAAAAAAAAAGGAAAGAAAAAATATTGATGACCCATACAAGTATAGATACATGTATATAAACTTATCTTAATCAACTGGAATTTTAAACATACCTAGATCAGTGATTGGATCGGAAAAGACGAGATCGAAATCTTGGCAAAGGTTTAGTTTTTTGTGACTGAAATCTAGCCTTATTCATCTCACATTCAATTGAAAATGAATAGTTGAACTCTTATCATCATTACCAACACTAATCCATCCATTGCACAAGCCCCAACATCACTTCCCACCAGATCCAACGGCACGGACACCTTCACCAAAATCTTCCTGAAGTTTAAATCGCAGGTCGAGCCACGCCGGCCGGTGTAAATCGGTTTTTAGGTACACTTTTCCGGCGAAAAAAGATTCGCCGGAGAGCTTCTCAAGATCGGATTTGTCCAAGTATTGTAGGTGGACAACTATCTTTGTTGAATTTGGGGTGGTTGTGATTGTCGCCGGAGGTACAGTATTGTAGGGATGGCGGCCGATGAAGATAGTAGATAGCTTTTACCTCTGGTATTGATGAAAATTGGAATTGATGTTGACGGAAATCCCCGATAAGATGGTAGGCCGATGTAATCTGAATTCAAGAAGGCAGCTTCAGATCGGTGGTTGTTTAATTTCTCTTTAAAAAAAAATTATTTAAATTATTTCTTATTTGATTTTGTTTAATTGTTTATGTTTTTGTCATGGAGTAATTTTTTTTTTAATTATATAGTTAGCGAAAAAAAAAAGTCTTTGTTCTTAGTATTTTAACTAGTTGTGATCCAGTGCGATGTGCACGGATATAAATGAATATATTTTATTTTTGAAATATATGTAATATGAATATAATTTAAAATAAATAAAATAAATAATTAAAATTTGCATAAATAATATATATATATATATATATATATATATATATATTT
>JAUMHB010078784.1:0-10269 GCA_032359685.1 Pittosporum tobira | reverse complement strand
ACTTTATCTGTTTACGTCATAGATTGTATGTAAGAAATTTTCCAAGGACTCCATAATCATTTTCCAGGATAGTATTTGGGCTTCAATTAGAACCCAATCTATAGAAACCAGAAGATATCCCCTCATACAACTTTGTGAAATGCTAGTCCTTTCAAACAAGACAGTTTAATATATAATAGCCAAATTCTGAGTGCTTTCACAAGAGAAAATTAAGTGATTAAAAGGAACTACCAGCACATATATTTAGCAGAGAATAAAGCTATAAATAGCTTGAAGTTATAAGATTGCCAAATATCCTTACTATAAGAAAAACACACATAGAGACCGACCACATGGAGGCCATCTCCTTATTTTGAATTGAAAACAAGAACTTAATCAAGTCTGTGAACAAATAAATAATAATATTCATCAATTTGAGATTTCATAGCGATCAATATCAGCTAAATCCTGGCGCATCTCTAGTGGGGATCTCTCCTTCTTTATCCTTACTTGCAAATATTCCTTTAAGAAGAATCCTCTGTATTTTGGTGCTTCTCCAATATCCTTTGTTAGCTTAGGCAATGGCTCAACCCATTTATCACCCCCAACAATTTATGAAAAAACGATGGCGTATCGTTCCCTTTCTTTATCCTTCAGCACTTGGTGTCGCGCAGCCGTATACTTTTTATTGCTCCAAACCTAAACAAAATTTTGCCATAATAATAAGGAAGTAAAATCGTATTAGAAACAATATCTCCATAATACTAAATAGAAACAACACTATGACCTTGTTTATCATAACTTATTCGGAAACAAACTTATAACTTAAGTGTTTAGCAGCTTAATTTAAGTCGACATATTCAATAAATTGGCACATCTTTTTCGTAAACATGTTGTATTATTTACACGAAATAATATTAAAAAATAGGTTAATGGTTAGTGGATATAGTTTGAGTATAAAATAAAAATTTATGATAACCCAGAAAACGTTGGAGAAAAAAAAATCACTCAGTATTATGCGTGGCTTATATCTTTTTACTTATAAGTTGTGTTAGATACTCCAAAATAAATTTTTTTTTTTAAATTAAAAATTTATCAATAAATTGTGACAAACAAGACTTGTCCATATTTGATCGATTGATGATGTTATGCATTGGATAGGAGACTTTTATAATTAAAGAATACAAGACTATGGATTAAATGTTATTTCACATGTGTTTTTGTTAATTTCACAATATCTCATCCCACATATATAAAGGCAGATCAGATCCACCTCATGCGAGAGATCTTGTGAAACTTGCATAAAAATTTATGAACATAGTGCTCTTGTTTTGAGATATGCATTTAAGTGTAAAATTAGAAAACTAACTAAATTTTATTTTTGGTACATAGTGCTCCTGTTATGTGATATGCATTTAAGTGTAAAATTAGAAAACTAACCAATTAATGTCTGAATTTCTTGATTTATAATGTTTCATTATTACGCAAGATTTAATCTTCTTATTCATATCACCTGAATAAATGAGACCAATCTTCACGACGATTGCGTCCTTTATTGGAATTATTGGGATCCACGCCTTGGCCTTTTGGACTTCAAGGCCTCCGACGTCATCCTGAAACACAATGTTTATGCAACTGGTGTCTTGATGTTCAATTCTTCCGATTATATTGTTGTCCGGTGCAGGAGTATGGCGCCAAACCATCATGCCATCCGAGGATCGGTCAGCATTGTACTGCTTGAGAAAATTGGGTGGGAGGCCTAATGAATCACTGATTATGCTCTCCACTAGTCAAGCAAATTTCTGAATTTGTCTGCAACATTCCTCCAATGTTTCCCTACAAAGTCAAGTGATGAGATCTACCGATACACCATGGTTCACAACTTTAAAAAAGCCGTACTCAGAGCATGCTTGACCAACTACATCATCCACTTTAACTTCAAGGCCTCCCACGTCAACTTGAACCAAAAAGGCAATACTAGCATTATCTTGATTTTCAATTCGTCCGGTCATCTTGTTGTCTATCGCAGGTGGGTAGCCCCAAAGCATTATAGTATCGGCTGAACGATCATCGTTGTATTGCTTGAGAAAATCAGTGGGGAGGTCCAAGTAATCATCGAGAGCGGTCTTTATTTTTAAAGCAAGCTTTTGGAATTGGTTATACAATTCTTCCAATGTTTCCGTTTAAAAGTTATAACCGAACAAACTCATTAAATACATAAATCATACTCAGTGCACAAGTTTCACGAGTTTAAAATTAAAAAAAAAAAAAAAAAAAAAGGAAATAACAAATTGCACGAAAAAACATACCGACTTTGGGGCTAATTGGCAGGAAAGACGTTACAACCTAAACGTGGTTGAAGCACCATTAACGACTCACTATCACCAATAAAACTGTCCATTGTACCATAACCAGCCGGAGAAACTGTCGAGATAGGGCTGCATTTGAGCTTCTCCTCCTTAATTTGAGTTGTCGAAAAATGTGTTAGAGAGCTCAAGAGCATTATCCAATAGCTCTAATGGTATCCCATGATTCACAACTTGAAAGAAACCATATTTGGAGCATGCTTGAGCTTAAACTTTCAACTTAACAATGTCGTCTAAAAGCTCTATCGATGGACTAGCTAGGCTTATACAGTGATAATGTCTTAACAATTTTTTGTTTATATTTATAAGCTAATAAAAATGTTCTTTGTTTTATCATTCCTTGAGGAGGGTCCCAATATTTAATCCTAAGCTTATCTCTTCCATTTGACAATTAGGAAGACTCTTAATATTCATTTAATGGCTAGCTTCCTCATCATTTGTCTCTCTAAGTGTAGGTCTCACTGTTTAGTTAAGGCTGATTTTATCCCTACTAAGGGCAACACAATTAAAGAAATAACTTATTCCCACCATTTGATATGGTTAGAGAGATATAAGTACAATGTAAATGTTATCCACATTCAATTATATTATTTCACAATAAAAATATATATATTTCACGTACAAATATTTTTTTAGAATGCAACTATTAGCCCATATTCTCTCCGTTTGAAAAGAATGACTGTCACCCCATCAATTTGTCTTAAAAACTAATAAGATAGTAGATATTATTTTTATGACAAATGAAGTATTTAATAATGAGCTAATCTTCCCCCTTTCTAATTGAGGATCTCACTATTTTATACTCTCTTCGTCTCATAATAATATCTTAATTATATTTTATACATAAATTAGGAAATAAATTTATTTCCTAAATTGCTCTTTCATACATGTTAAATTATCTTTAATGTGAGTATTTTGAACTTAACCAGAGAAACTTTACAAGTCTTTAATAGTTATCTCCCTTCCTCTCATACACTTCTTCATCGTGATAAATTTATCTCCCCTTTTTTACGCACAGAGAACGTCTTTACTCTTTGGGATGAGAGTAGAAAATAAATAATAAAGAGAAAAATATACTCTCTCCGTCTCATTTATATTGCAATATTTGTCTTTTGTGAACGTTTCACATCATTGCAACATATTCAATTTGAAAAGTTTAATAATGTTAATTGTCTAAATTACATTTACTTTATCAAATATGACTCACCGTTTCAATTACTATTATTTTATTTTAAATTATTATATCAATACTATATCCCACCACTTTAACTACTATTTCACTATTCTCCTATTTAAATAATAATATCAATCACTATTCTCCTATTTAAAATTATAATATCAAACACATTTCTTAAACTCCGCACAAAGTCAAAGTGTTGCGAATTACTTAGGACGGAGGGAGTATATTTTATAGTTTCAATTTCCTATGTACAATCACTCATAATTTTGTTAGTTTTCCAACTATAGATTTGAGAAAAATATTAAAAAATATTTTAGGAAAATCCAAAAGAGAAATTAACGCACAAAATATTTCAAATAAATTCACCTCACCCAAGGAAATAAAAGAAAATACAACAAAAATCAATAATGAACGTGTGACAAAATCCTTATCGAGCTTAAATTTCACAATACATAATTCCATAACAATTATTATAATATTCTTATTATCATAATTATATGAGAAAAAGAGAAATCTAATGTGATGTATGCAAACAGATACATCAACAAATTATATAAAACGACAAAACAACGATTTTTTGCAAGAGAAGAAAATATAAGTTTGAGTGAAATACTAAAAACCACACTCATTTTTATAATTCATTACCTATCGTTTGAAAATTACAATTTTGATGTTTGTGCTTTACACACTTTTACCAACTTGCATCATGTTAACGAATTTCCACTAACGTCGTTAAGTTTAGGAAGAAAATACAAATACACCCCTCAAATATATTTTAGAAACGTGTGTTTTCTCATTTCATTTTCCCCTCATTCTCTCTCAATTTTCAATCCTCTCATTCCTTCTCTGTCAAGCAGACGAAGACATTTAGAGTTTCATTTTAAATCAATTTGATTGACTAACAAAATTAATGGTGAGAATTTAAGATAATTAATGATGGCATGAAAGATAACAAATTGATGGTGGCTTGAAAGATCTGAGGAGACAATTTTTAAAAATTCAAGTCGATTGAGAAAGAAAATTGAGAGCTTAAAATTCAATGTATGTCATCTCTTTTTCTTCTTAGATGTTGTGAAAGCAGTCTTTTTTTTCCTGTTTTTCTTCGCATATTTTGTGGTTAACATTTTATATGCCTAAATTGTGGACAAATGTTACAATTTTTAAAATTTCTTTTGTGATTGTTTCTTTCTACCAGTCTCATATATGATATCTTTTTCACTTTTAAAGGAGCTGATGATCAATCAAAACAAGAGGAGGGCCTTAGAAAAATGTTGAATTGTAGCCGAACTCGTAGCCTTGACCAAATTGTGCTAGATTAATTGTGGTAGATTGATGAGCTTCTGATTGTATGTATCTTCCTAAATTATCTGTTTGATGTGCTCTCTTGATTTTATTTTGAGTTAGCTTATATTCATTTGGTGTCTGTAATATTATTGTATATTACTTTTTATAAGAAATAAAAAATTAAATATTAATGTATTTTAGTGCTGGATTCAACTATAGTGTTAAATATTGAATACTTGTTGTCAAATTTAATAATCTTTGAGTTCTTTTTTGTTGGCCTACATTTAAGATTCTTTTTGGTTGCCAAAATTTTTGTAGAATGTGCAAAATTGGCTAGATTTTTTTGGTTGTGAATATTTAATTTTCGGTATCCAGATTTTTTTGGCTCTGAAAAACATTACCTTGCTACACTTCAGGCTCATTTTGAGAGTAGTCATTTGTTCTTGGGATGCTCTATTTTGTATATTAACTGTTTTGTGATTTAAATGTGGTGTTTTGTTATATAGTAGTTTTCAGGATTATTTTTAAAAAATTAACAACAAATATGACAATTGGGGCCAAGCCACTCTCATTCTATAGTGGGAGAGTGGGCTGCACTTGCTATAAAAATAGATAGAAACGAGGTAATATGTCAATTGTATTTAAAGCACATACACTAAAGTTGCAGTTTTCAAATGATAAGTGGTGAAGCGTAAAAATGAGTTTACAAGTGGCTTTTTTATTTTTACTCATTAAAATAAACAAATAATGTCGTTTTATTTATAATATTGATCTATAATATACAATATGATGTATCTAACGTGATCTCATAATTTAAACTAAAACGTACATTTAAGTTGTAATGTTTCTCAATATTTTTCATCATTTAACTATTAGTAGTGGATATTTACTAATTCAATCAATTGAATCAACTTTTAGAAAGTGAATATTGAGTTAGATAAAACAGTATTCTCACCTTATATTGTACTTAAATGAAATCTCATATCATCTAATTAAACATCTACCATTTAAATTATAATCATACAACCTACACTAGTGCTCTTCTATTACTAATAATAACATATTCTACTACTATTAATAATAGAAGTAATATACTACTATTTTATCTCTTAATCCTATTATTTTTAATTTATAAATTTATAAACATCTATTAGCAGAAAATATAACGACCATTTACTACTAATAATAACAATGTAACCATTATGGTTGGATAATAGAGAAAGAAAAGTGGTGATCAACACTCAGCAATACTCAGCAATATTGAGGAGTAGAATAAAAAGGTGGGCAAATAAAGGACAAGAAAAATAATACTGAATTTTATACATGTTAAAAAGTGCATACCATGCATTATATCCGCTCGGTAATTGGTAAAGAAGGTGGTCAAAGAAAGAACAAGACATAATCAAAAAATGGTGATTGAATTTCACAGTAGCGGATGTCCTTCAAGTCTCAAATTGTATATGATGGACTATCAGGAGTATGATGGTAATAAGGCATATTCCTTATTAATAATAGTGAACTTTTGTTATTATTAGTAGCAGATTAAATTAATTTTTAGATGATAGATATTAAATTAGATGAGACAATATTTTTATCCTACGTTGTATTTAAACGAAACCTTATATATATGTATTTATATATTTATGCATTTATATATGTATGTATATCTTATTGGATTAGAATCAGTTAGAAAGATTAAAGAGAAATAAATAGTATGTACTTAATATTTATATACACTAACAATATACACAAATTAA
This sequence comes from Pittosporum tobira, assembly GCA_032359685.1. NCBI lineage: Eukaryota > Viridiplantae > Streptophyta > Magnoliopsida > Apiales > Pittosporaceae > Pittosporum > Pittosporum tobira. The sequence goes on along the minus strand of JAUMHB010078784.1, from coordinate 3,703 downwards.
TATAGACTACTTACATTTTGACATATCTCATGCCACATTATTTTGTGTAAATTTATTAGAGTATTGTTAGTGTGTAGCATTATTTTTTGAAACGTACAAATGACATATAAAATGAACAAAACAAATTCTATGTAAAACAGTTAAAAATGAACGAAATAAGTATTTAGGCAAAACTCAGACTTCACAAAGTAGATAGCTTTGCCAACAAAAGAGCATAATAAACTAGCATGGTATACCTTATACATTTAAAAGAATAATCTACTCACCTGGTAAAAATAGATATAGGAGAAAATATTGTTCATTTGAGCTAATTACAATAATCTTTATTTTCTCCCTAACCGCAACCCCAAACTTTAGATGTAGAAATTCTTATACTCAAGCCGGCCAACGTTATGTATCCTAACTTCAAACTAATATTGGTTACTGAGTAATTTCATAAGCTAAAATAGATACCATGAGAAGAAATGAGTTGACCAAAGTCACTTAAATACCTAGTAATAATTATTAAGTATATGGAGTAATATTAAATTGGAATGGAGAGAGTAAGGGGAAAAGAGGATGGTACGGTTTGAGTTCTGGTCCGTAAATATTAACAAATTCACCCTTACGAGAGCTTTACATATTCACTTGGACCATTCCTGAACTTTTATAAGTTGAAGCATTTAGTTTGGTTCGAACTCACTACATTAGTCAACAATGGTCATGCATCAAGCTCATATGTGGACTGTGGTCATCGTCCTTTTAGATAATGGATGTCTAGGATTTTAAATGATTGGAAGAATATCTACCGGATGTGTCATATGGAAGAATTCCTTCCAGACGCCCCTTAAAATCCTGGTTGCCCACCATCTGGATCGATGGCCCCAAATGGGTTACGCACAAAAGTCTACATTGTCCATGCTAGCTATGGATCACTGTCCACATTGTGTGTGTGTTTGTCGCCAAGTATTGCTTGAGGAAATCCCTTGAGAAGTCTAAGTATGCGCTGTAATCTTTAAATATTTATTGTAATATTATTGAACCAGCAATTCCAGAAGTGCATCCAGATACATCGAAAGACGGTGAAGACAAGCTGCACCAACAGAAACTAGAAAAGGTTAACAAGAAACGCTGTTCTTTTCCACTTTGAAATATTTGACTGAGATACACTTATGGCTTCCAGAGGAGTGTGGTCTCTGCAATCATGGAGGTGACGAGATATGGATCCATATTTGAAGCAGGCCTCCTGTCCTCGGAATACCCTTTGCCCTCTTGCTCTGTGTCATTACCCACTCGAATGGATGCTCCTCGGTTCGCAACTCCCTATTCAAACAAGAGGAAAAAAAAAAAAACAGATATGTAGGAATATGAATACATTTTCCAACATAGTAGTGACATAGGATAATGCATTGTCAGGATTAAACCAAAATTGTAATGAAGATAGTTTGCCGATGGATGTTCTATTTAGCAGAAAAAGAAATTCTCTAATATAGAAATAATTTGGATAGGCCATGACAACAATCGTATCATCCAAGTAGAGATGTAATTTGAACAGAGTCAACTCGAGCTTGAATTGATCTCGGTTCGTTTATGTTGCGCTCGGCTCTAGCTCATTTGTTTAACGAGTCGAACTCGAGCAGCAAATCAAGAATCTCGTGAACTCGTTTGCAGCTCATAAAGATTGAATCGTGTATTGGGCAGTATATTTAAGACTTGTTTGTAGTTTAAAAATCTCATTTCATATAAGCTCACGATCAACTCACCTAGGCTAAAACTCGATTAGTATAATATTAAACCAATATTTTTTAGATTCTATTAACACATTAAAATGCCAAGTTGGTTTTTACAACAGAAAAAACCAGCATAGTGGTAACATCTCAGTCCCCTTATTCGATCCTATTTTCACTTGAGCAAAGCAGTTATCCGAAATCCAGAGATACAATTTTTAGTATCCATGCAAAGAGAAATGGATAGTTACCCATAAGAATGTGTTGATATCAGCAGTTTCATGTCTTCCAGTGAGACGACGTTCATTGCCTTCACCACATGCAGCAATATGTTCATTGTGCCTCAGACCAAGTTTTTCAATAGCCTTTTGGATGACCTCAAAGCCTCCATCATTCCTCATAGATTTGGTGCTGAAATCGCAAATCAAAATTCCATGACGAGTAGAAGATAGTTCAGGGAATGCTGGTGTCACCATTAAAATCTGTGGTCAATTCAAATGAGCAACCCTACTTCCAAATACAATCTCATATATTACCTATAATTTGTGTGAGCACCAGCACCATTGCAATCACCCTGTTGAAGAAAGTACTCTACAAGTTAAAAATAAAAATAAAAAATGGCAAGCAAAAATATTTTCTATACTCGCCGCTAGCTTAAAAGGGGATCATCAGTTAAAGAACCGAACATACATATGCACAATAATTCAATATCCGGTTCCGCAATCAACAATGAAGATGGGATTAAAGATAGCGTTATAAGAAATTGAACAAAAAACTAACCGGGATAGGCTTGGGATCAAATGAAACAACCACCCCAGCAATCTCAGCAATCCTCTATTAACCATCAAAAGTTTAAAATTAGAAAAAGAATAAAGAATAAAGAAAATACTAGTAAGATGTGTTTTTCAATGTAAAATAACTGACCCCCAAAAGAAAAGGTAATTTTAGTAGTTCTCATTATTCCGATATAGGTATGTAGAACATAAGAGTACCTCCAGAATGTAACGAGCCACCCACAACTCATCTCCTGCCAAGATACCAACAGATGGTCCAATTTGGAACTCCCACTATTAAATTGAGGAAAGGGTTAAGTTCATAAGCGTGTAAGAGAGATAATCGGCTTCCATTTTTACTTTTTGGTATGTTAGATTTCTGGTGGTTTACAGTTTCAAAAAATATTTAGACTTTAAAGTAGAAAAGGAAATCATCCGATTGTTAATCGCACCTGGCCTGGCATGACTTCTCCATTGATGCCACTTATGTTGATGCCAGCATAGAGACATGCTTTATAATGAGCATCAGCAATGTCCCTTCCGAAGGCTTTGTCTGCACCAACCCCGCAGTATTATGGTCCCTAACGCAATGTATCAACACTATACTTATTAAAGAAAAACAAATACAAATAATACAAAACGTCTGCCGGAATAACTGTAATATTAACGAAATGGGATGAGAATAAACTGTTTCATTTTTCACTTGTTAGATTTTCTATTAAAAAATAAAAATGTAAAAACTAGCCATACGAAGTATTGCGAAAAACAAAAACAAAAACAAAAAATGAAACGAAAAATAGATTTCAAAAATCGCTGTCAGGCGATTGGCTAATAAAATAATCACATAATATGTGATGTTCTAATTCCAGAGACATTTTATTTGCTATTTCAGAATTTGGAAAACTACACACACAGATTAAACCAGCAAGGGAACTCTGATGGGGAAAATGAATTCCCAATTGATTCATAATAAAACATAAAAAAGCATTTGTCAACAATTTAACCAACATGTAGCAAATATAAGACATTGAAAAGATCAAGATAAGAAACCATAAATGGTGTCGGGCAAAGAACAAAGAGTATAGTTGAGGCCCAGGAAACCCTCCAGTGGACCAACCGATAGGCAAGCGAACATCTTTCTTCAGAAAGGTATACTCTTGCTCAATCCCAAACCTGTAAAATTAGAGTGGGTGTTATGGGAAAACAATTTATCAGAGCAAGGAT
>JAUMHB010078762.1:0-12333 GCA_032359685.1 Pittosporum tobira | reverse complement strand
ATATATATATATATATATATATATGGAAAATTATCTAAACATAAAGTATGTAAAATTCTAAAGCTTTGTTTTAATTGAAACAGTTTAGCTAGGTAAGAATGTTACTACAATGTTAAAGCTATCACAATTTTTAGCTGAGTAAAGTATTTTTCAAATCTTAGCATGCTACTCCCTTCTGTCTCACATTATTCATAATAATATATTCAAAATTATAACATGTACATATATTAGAGAAGAATATATAAATGCACTTAATAAATTAACACTAAATAAATAAATTTTATATAATACTAATATAAATTATACACTAATATAATATTATGCTTGTAACTCATGGTTATTTGTGCAGATCTATACATCAATCTCAATCTTGCTGCCAATGCAAAAAAAAAAAAAAATTCCACCTGTCACTTTTGTTTTTTATATTTTTTTATTTTTTATTGGGGTACGAGATTTTTATTTATTTCGACTTCTTCCCCCCCCCCAATTCTCGCAAAAATAAACGTGTGATAAAAATTTTAAAATATATAAAATTATTTTATTTTTAACAATTTTTTTAATATATTTATATATTATATTTTTAATTATAATTTGTATATTATAAAAAAATATTTTTTTTATACATTTAAAAATTTAAATGATATAATTGTCAAAAAAAATTATAAAAATTATAAAACGAAGAGAGTAACAAACAATTATGAATCATCTTTGAAGGGTGTTGAATTCCTAATTAACGGTATCCTCAATTCATTATGAAGTATTATTATATTATTAACCTTAAAAAGAAATTCAAAATATTTTTAAATTTAAACTGACATAATTTCATTCTAGCAACATTTTAAAAAAAAAAAAAAATGTAATATTTACTATTTAATTAATTTATAATTTTCATAATTTTATCAACTATAATTAAATAAATTCATGTCTTGCAGCAAGTTTAGCTGATGAAGTTTAAGCACTGTCTGCTGCATATTCAAAGACAGTTGCTTCAATGCCCTACATTTCCAGTTCCAATCAGGAACATTCAACATACAATTGTTTCCCTCAAATCAATTAGACGACTCACGCAAGGGGGTAAATTCCCAAGAGCACAAAATTAGAATTGAAACTGCATCCCGGGCGCGTATCCCAGAGCTTCAAGGTTAGCAGCCATGGCCTTGTTCATTGGTGGTGGTCCGCATCTCAGAATCTGCAGGTTCAAAACGATTGGTGTTCCATTAAATTTCAAAATATCAACACAATCCAGTGAGAGAGTCGATACATATCTTACATGTTAAAATAAAAATAAAAAAATAAAAAATAAAGACAATATTTTATGCAACAAATTGAGCATGTACATACTCCCTCCATTTCATAATATTCAATCTTGCGCTATAATTTGTCTCGATTTCATTGAGATTTCAACTTTCTAGGAGAACAAAGTATTCACTTTCTCTCATTTCACAGAAAATTTACTCTAATGAAATTACTTCTCTTCTTTCTCTATCTTGTTTTCATCTTTCCATAAAGGGACAAGCATAGAGAGTTGTACACTAGTATAATTGTTATTATTCATCTATGTGCTTGGGTCCGACTAAATGACTACTCCTTCCATTACCAAATAATAGTCTTTCTAAAAAGATAAATTTATTTCAAAATAATTGTCTTTTGTAGTTTCCTAAAAAAATATAACAATTATTTTTATACAATACCCCTAATCTCTCTCATCTTTTTAAGGAGGTTTAATTCACTAAAATTATTTTTGTTTCTTCTTTCTCTTACTCACAACTTTCAATAAAGGGATAGAAATGAAATTATACACTAATATTTATTGTTTGTCTTAATCTATGTGCATAGATGCAAAACGACTATTAATTTAGAACGAATAGAGTATTAATTTAGAATGGAGCAAAAGCAACTGACAAGAGTGTGCTCCCTCCATTCCAAAATAATAGTTTTTTTAGAAAGTGAATTTGCTCCAAAATAATTGTCGTTTGTTGTTTCTAGAAGAAAATAACAATTATTTTTCTACATCACCCCTAAAATTATTTATGTTTCTTCTCTTGTTCACCACATTCAATAAAGGGATAGAAAATAAATTATACACAAACATTTGTTGTTGGTCTTAATCCATGTACATGGAGGCAAAATGACTATTAATTTGGAATGGAGGGAGTTTTTTTCAAAGATCCAACAGATGATCGAAAGAGGTGCTAGGCTTATCTGCGAGGGAAGTGATGGAACTTCAAGATTCCAATGTAAGTTTTGGAAAAGGTTCAAAAAAGATAGTCGGTATGTGGCCATGGATGCGATTGAGAGGGAAAGTAACTCCATCAAGTTACAGATTTCAAATGAATACAGAAACCTATACTGTGACTAAATTGACATTGGAACAACCTTTTGGTCACTTCACATTAGGTTTGATTGTTTCAATGTATGCTATTATTCATCCGTACCTATATTTATGTTAACCAAATGAATCATTTTTCATCAACATTAAATTCTATACAATACCTACAAATCACTACATTCAATTAACCTAACCTAACCTAACCAGCCCACATGCAATTAGTCTACCTACATTCAATTAATACAAACCTTCATCAATATAAATTTTTTTGGACTTTTAAAAGACAATAACAATCACAGATATGTCCCATCTGAAAAAACCTTCATAAATAACTTTAAAAAATATTTAAATTTGAATATGTAACTATGGTGAATTTCAATTATCATATACTCCGTATTATTATAACTCAAACAAAAAGTAAGGGAAAAAAAAATCTTCCCTGTGCATTGCACGGGAATCAAAACTAGTTTACCACCAAAATGAAAAGAGTAACTCTACAAAATCAACTGTGATAAGTTTACAGATTATTCTTATATTATTTTATTTTTTATGTTTTTAGAAAAGAGTGTTTTCCAATACTCCCGCCCTGTGTTGACTCAAACCAGGGTCTTTTTGATCCCGGATGAGGGGTGTCACCACTAGGCTACCACCGACTATATTCAAACTTACACTGTTCAAAATTACCTGAATATTATTATTAAAAATAAATAAAGAGTTACCATAATATCAGATGCTGGAGCCGGGCAATGTGCTTCGATCATTTCCTTGGATACAAACCCTACACCACCGTCCCATGCCTCTGGTGGCTGCAGAAATATATATACAATCTATTAGTTCCTCTACATTCTATATTATCCAAGGAAAAAATTTAGGTTTTAAAACAATTTTTTCATATTAGGCACAAAATCGCATGTTGTTTGCAATTCATTTTAGAATAACAGTGTCCCTTGTCAAATAGGTATTCCATAGAGGCCCCTTTAGGTTCAATGGTAGCGATCACCATGATAACAAAATAACAGAGGATAGTGGCTAAAGGAAATAAAATAACATAGATTATAATTTATAAGAAACATAACAAAAGGTAAATATACAAGAAGAATTAAAAGTGCACCAGACGTGTTAGATAAGAAAGCAACAAACCTGGTTCAGTACATAGTAAACTTTGAAGCGATCAGGGTATTTGGTAGCAAGCCCATCCAGTTCTTCCTGAATGTATCAAATCAACTATGAGTTAATTACATTAACAAGAAATATCTGGAATTGTTGCATTCTTCTTAATTTCTTAATTTGACAGAAGGAACTCTTTTTCCCCACCTCCCATTTAAAATTTTTTGTGTGAGGATTGAATCATTGAACAATTCAATTAGACCATTACTTTTGTTTGCTCATCAAGGACCCTTTCATTATGACAGTCAATAGGAAAAGAAGAAACAAATAAAACATTATCAGATACCTAGGGAAATACTAATATTTTTGGACAAAATTCACTTAACCACTTGTAGTTTGGGCCAGTTCCCACATGAACACCTGTGGTTTAAAACTCGACACATAATCACATGTGGTTTTGAGATTAAGTGAAACTGTTAAGTTTACTTAATGCCGTCAGATTCAAGGTGAAATGAGAAATAATCCTTACCACTTGTGGTTTGGGTCGATTCCCATATGACCACCTATGGTTTAAGATATTGACGTATAACCACCTGTGGTTTGGTGACATTTCACCTTGGATTTCACTTAACCACAAAAACTCAAGTGGTTATGTGTCGTGTTTTAAACTATAAGTGGTCATATAGGAACCAGTCCAAACTACAGGTGGTTAAGTGAAATTTACCCTATTTTCACATTGAATACAAATAACTATGCTCCATGTCCAGCACATTAGAGATTATGAAAATCAAACTCATATGCAACAAAATATCATGTTTGGTAGACTAAATCTAAGTTCAAAAAACTGAGTTTGTAACTTAAATTCAACTTCAACAAAAATTTAAAGTTGAATTTAAACTGCAAACCATGGTTTGGTGACCTCCAAACGCTGCTACCAAACAAACACGAATCAAAGTTTGACTAAGTTAAAAATTTAGTTTTCCTCATAAAGTAAGTTTAGCCAGTGTTTGAAGATACTGAGATGGTACTATGGACCATCCTTCCGATATAGTTGTCCTAATTAAAAATGCATGTCCATTAAGAAACAAATTTTCTCACCATAAACCCTTCTCACCCCAGTGATGTGAGAACTAATGGGAAGAGTTTGTTATATATAACGGAAGGAGAGAGACTGAGCGAGTTTAGTAAGAGTAAATGAGTGTCATATTTTTTATGTTTTCTTGTTGCAATGAAAGAGTTGACTAATTAAATATGAGTAGTGTTGGAAACTTGTGACAAAAAAATAGTTTAATAAAGTAAAGATTTGGACAAACCAAAAATGAAAGTAAGAGATATAAACGAGACGGATGGAGTAGTAAAAATAAACTGTAAATTACCTTTAAAAGAATGTCCTCATATGTAACATTAGCATAAAGAAGATGCACCTTTGTGGTATCATTTGGGTTCTCTAGTATAGCTCTAGCAACCTGAAAGTCAAACAGAACCGATGCAATATATCAATACTAAACCCTGAACGATAAAATCTCGTTATAGAAGTCTCTCTATAATTATCTGAGAAGCTATAAATAATGGATACGTGAATGCATGCCTGGAAAATTGGAGTAATGCCAGATCCTCCAGCAAGCATTCCGAAGTCTCTCACTTGGCCAGGTTGATACTTGAAACGGCCCTGGTCAAGAATGATGTCAGCATGAATTCGTCTTCAATACTAGTAGGCAGTAACTAAAATTTATTAAGCAATAATGATGCCATACATCCAACAGAATGCAGTTTGCACAGGAAAGAATCAAACTTGTTAATATGAAAGACATCAAATTAAGTAGCACTCTGTTCAGTCATGTAGAACCTATTCTAAGCATCCAATCTTTGACAAAAGGCTCCCAGCTTTATAAAGCTCAATCTAAGATTGCGAAATGTTCGGGAGTTCCTCTATTCAATCCCCAGGGGAAAAATAGAGAGGAGGATGAAAAGAGAGAGGAGGAGGGGGAGAAAAAGGAAGGGGGGGGGGTTAATTTTAGAAAAAGTTGACTAATTTGGTGAAAATTCTACTCCTAAAATTAAGTCGCTTACGTTACCACATAATCAACAGTTAGCACCACCTTGAATGTTTCACCATTGAGTCCTGTAAATATTTTCTTTGTTTCACAATTTCTCTGTAAATTACTTTCACAGTTCTATGGCTCAATGCTTGAAAACTACCTACACAGAGTTGCTTCTTTTTAAAAAAATATTGATGTTAGTGTTTTGTACTATTCATAAACTGCTATTCACTATATTAAAAATATGGCGCGTACATGAGTTTTAAAATCTAAACATTGAGAAAGAAACAGAGCTGGCAAATGAAGTTATGCTCAGTCATTTATAAATTCCATTAAAAAAGGAAATAGTTGCAGAAAACAAGGAACACATAGGAGGCCATATGGCATCAAGCTACATGAAAAATAGCTCAGCAGCAGAGGTAAGACCTTCAAATGCATAACAATGTCAAAATTCGGAAACGACTAATTTCCAAATTTGCATAATATATGGTTACTAATATGGTATGTCCTCGTTAGCCTCACTACAGTACAAAACCAAGTTTTCTTTGCTCATATTTTTCAGTGTGAATTTTTTTTTATTTTTTCGGCTTATGGCATACAAACATGGTCTAATTGAGACTGGACCCTACATCTTTCTCACTGGGGTTGGCAGGAGATAACAATCAAGAACAGCATGTATGGCAACCCTTTGTTCATACGTACACTTTCATAATTTTGAGAAACAAACTCCCTTATTTTTTTTCTCTTTCGGTAAAGGTGGCCCACAGCCACTGCACTCACAGTGCATACTGGGTAAACCACCCGGGAAATTAAGAATTCAAATCATTGAGAGCTGATACTCAATTGGCCACATTATATATGAGTTATATAGCACATAACACAGTGATGATGCCAGTACAACAGTATCAAACCAAAAATTAGAAAAAACGAAAAAGAATATTTGTCAGGTTGTACCAGTGAGAATATTAAAGGACAACCAGCAAAATGTTTTGATGGTGTCTGCTATCCTGTGTTTAAAATATGTCCAACCAACTACTTCCCAAGTACAAATGGAATAGACAAATGAAACATAGAAATGTAAGCGTGAAATTGGAGAAACACATAAGGCTATTGTATCAACATAGGTTCCCAAGTTCAAACTGATCCCAAAACATTCAATATAACAGCAATAAATCATGTTGCGGAGGATTGGAGTTACAACTCAATCTCGTAATAAGGACACAATTTAAAGGAAGTCATGAAGACGGCATGTACCTTGGGTCCCTTTACAGCCATATAGTCACCAACACGCATCTCTCGAAAATGATGTGACATCCTTCCTTGTGGATACATCTTTTTGCACAAAATTAATTCAAATAACAATATTACAGATGTAAATAAAAAATGATAAATATAACCAACAAAACATCCAACAAGGAATTCAAAATATATACCTTTATAACCAACTCAAAATATCCAACATCCGAGTCCAAAGTAATTGGGGTGTATGGTTTTATAACCTCTTCACCTTGGCTGTCCTTACCCCTGTTCGGTAAATTACATGTAGAATAGGTCAAAACACTAATATACCAAAAGTTCAGATGATTAAGTACATATGATCATACAATCAAAAACAGAATTATCTGCTACAGAAATCATACAAAAGTGTAGAGATTGTTGTTAAAAAATCAAGTCATGAACTGAACCTGCAACTTATGTGTTGTCCGATAGGAAGGCCAAGGACTGAAGTTGATTTTGGAAGCACAAATTTAAATTTGGCGACATTATGGCTAAGCTGTTTGCGCTCCACAAGCTTGAATTTCCTGAAGCTATCAGGGGTTATGCATCCTATTAAGCACATACAAACCTCTCATTCAGATTACAGATAATAGCATGAATCACTAAAAATTCAGAAAGAAATTTAGCCATAAATAACATAGTGCTGTCCATATATTAATTTAGATCAGATAATGGTTATCAAACCTTTAGATTTCTTGGACGAAAAAAGGTAGGCAGCTGTGGCAGCAACCACAACAGCTGCAACAGCAACACCCAGAAGCTGGATCTCATTTAATCCCAGATAATCCATGGGTTAAATTCCTGGAGATATTAGGTGGGTACCAACGAAGAGATCAAGTTTAGAAAAGGCAAATGGGAATTCTTTATATAAGGAGTATGATATGCTGTAAAGTGTGTAATATCTGACCAGAAATGAGCATCTAAGGTGAGATATCCTTGTTAAATAGCCTCACTCAGCCTGTCAAGAAATTCCATACAAGGAAGAGATTATCAGACTGACTCAAAAAATGTGGACGCTGCAGTCTGCTAATAGACACAAATAAATATAAACACACATAACATATACGAGTATTATATGTTATGAGTGTATATAGTCCCAAAAATTGGGATCAGGGTCACCCCACCAACCACCAACTACCAAACCACCAACCCACTCAGCACATTGTTTTGGGTATCACACCTTGTTTTCGGTAAGCAAACCGTAGCCAAAAAGGGAAAGAGAGTAGGAAAAATAAACAAGGAAGACATCAACTTACATTTTTTGACTTTTACTGGGCAGAAAAATAAAGCAATGCTATGGTTCATAGAGACAGTGTCCAAAACAGTATCCAAATAACGTGTCGTCTGCACCAATTATTATACAATAACACATCACTGGGTACATTTTTTGGGACCTCAATTTGTGTATATTTATTATTCTGAATCCCTTACAACTCTACTTATTAATAATACGGATTCACCCTTTATAGCAAGGGCCACTAACTAACTTAGCTAACCGAGTCCACCCAACAACTACACTAATCGAGTCCAAACAACTAACACCAACGGAGGCCACTCGGATAGAGGAAAAGAGGAAATCCCAAGTTGAGATTTTTAACATTGCATCGAAAATAAAACCGAATTGAATGGGAAACTGAATGAAACAACTACAACAATCTTAGGATAGAATTTAAGGATATAGAAATGTTACTCCATAAATAACAAATATGTGAATTCCATGCTTCCTGAGCTATAGAGAGAGCGAGAATGAAGAAAACGGATCGGCGGAATGCACAGATAATGAGAAAAAAAAAAAACCTTGTTAGTGTGAATAACGACTCAGCTCCGGTCAATTCGTTGGCCGGTCTTCTGTTAAATGTTATGGGCGACGATTCAAGAGTCGAAAAGTTTGCAGAGAGAGAGAGAGGGGGAATGGTAGGAGCGAACGTGCGATCACAGAAATCCGATTAGAAATATGGACTCAACTCCTTGTTTGGGTTGTCGTTCACGTCTGTTTGGTTCTTTTCGCTCCTCTCTCCCACAAAATATAAAAAAAAGAAGTTTATTTATTAGAAATTTGTAATATTTAAATGTTAAAAATATTATGTATTGTTATTATTAAATAATAAATATGAATACAAATTAAAATACTTATAGATTTTTTTTATATTTTTTTAATTTATGTCAAACAATCATTAATATATAAAAATCAAAATATATTATAAAAATTGTTAGACGGAGAATGTTAAATTATCGTTTAAATATTTTAGAACTTCCAAATATGTATAATATGAACGATTAAAACTCCTTGCTACTTATTTTAGTGTGTATTGAAAAATTTTCAAATTCTATAAAATTTTAATGTCATATTTTCTTTTATCGAGACAAATCACTTCTTAAGACACAATTTTGTTAATCTATCTAGTTTTCTTTAAAAAAAAGTCGTAGAATAATTTGCCACAAAAAATAATAAAGGCCTCTTTTCATTTCATTAGATAAATAAAATAGAATAAAAGATGTATCAAACTTTGGATCTAGGGAAAAGCATTTGCTACTAAAGAAAAGTCGACCATCAGACAAGTATGCCATTGCTTATCCAGCTAAATTAAGATTCTTATTTTTTTTTAATACTATGTATATTCATATTTAAACATGTTTGGATGGGGTCTCATTCAAGTATATTATAAGATATAAATACTTTTTCATTTAATTTAATATTTATTGTTTAAATTTTAATCTAATAGTTGATAATAGTACACATTGTTATTATTAATAGTGAAAATTTTCACTTCTGAATCCTCGTGGAAACCAAGTCGTAAGATATTATCTAAGCATATTGAGTTGTCAGTATTTGACAGCCTACCCTATTATATCTTAAAATGATCTCACATATGAATAAATATACACACAGCGAAAGCATGCAGTTTAATTATATAATTAAAGGCTTACAATAACAGGGTTCTAAGTACGAATATGAGTCGTACAACATTCAATTACACATTACAAGTTAGACAAATTCGGGAACATCTCAGTAATACTCTACTTTGCTCGTCCCTTTTGAGATTTCACATCGCTCTAATGCCTCTGGAAGGTTTATAAAAAACATAGCAAGAATGAGCGAAAGATACTCAGCAAGAAATTATTCTATTTTGAATAAAATGATACTTCCAGTCAAAAAGATAAAACAGTATAATTTTGAATCATTTAAACTTTAACATTTAAATTCACGAGCTAATATGAATTCCATTAACGCATACATGATATACGAGTAAATGTAATACCATGTCATTCAACATTTAATATTTTGAAAAATTGAACATCAATTGGATGACATTTCTGCCCGACATTTAGTCATTTCGTTATTCTCGACACACAGTCAAATTTAACAACTCGTGCCTGTATACGTCACAGTTACAAGAATTAACTATGTAGGGTCCCGGTACACCGGTCTTTAGCTATGTTCAATATTCGATTTCAAATTATCATGAATCATGTGAAATGATAAACGCTTTCAACAATATGACATGCTTATACATGGTAGATATGCATAATCATTTTAAGCAAGTTCAAGAATTTAACTTGAAGTAATAAATAATGTACAAACAATTAGATTTGTACAATCATGGCAAATATGTATACTGAAATTTAAATCATACATATTAAAAGCTGAATAAATTGTATGCATAAGTTAAACAATGACTTATCCATAAGGCGGAGGGTAATAACTTGCCTTAATAATGCTTTCTAAACTTCCCACGTGACGCGTTTTGTGACGCCCCCAAATTTTCACCTCTGAATTCTCGTGGAAATCTGGTCGTCAAATATCATCTCAGCATATTGAGTTGTCAATATTCGACAACTCACCCTGTTATATCTTACAAGGATCTCACATACGAATAAATTTACACAGTGGAAGCATAAAATTTAATTAAATAATTAAGATCTTACAATAATAGGGTACTAAGTACGAACAGAAGTCGTACAATGTTCAATTACAACATTCAAGCTAGAAAAATCCAAGAACATCCTAGTAATATTATATCTTACCTTCGCCCTTCGAGGATTCGCCTCGCTCGACCGGTTCTGGAAAATTTATAAAACATAGAAAGAATGAGCAAAAGATGCTCAATAAGAAATTATTCTATTTTAAATAAATGATCCTTCCAGTCAAAAAGATAAAACGGTATAGTTTTGAATCAATAAAACTTTAATATTTGAATTCACGAGTTAATATGAATTTCATCAACGCATGCATGATATACGAGTAAATGTCATATCATACTATTCAACATGTAACGTTTTGAATAATTGAATATTAATTGGATGGCATTTCTTCCCGACACTAAGTCATTTCAACACACAGTCATTCAACACAGTCATTTCGTCATCCTCGACACACAGTCAAGTCTAACAATTCGTGCCCGTATACGTCGCAGATACATGAGTTAACCATTTAGGGTCTCGGTACACCGGTCTTTAAATTATGTTCAATATTCGAGTTCAAATTATCTTGAGTCATATGAAAATAATAACGTTTCAACAATAGGGCATGCTTATACATGGTAGATATGCATAATCATTCAAGAATTTAACATGAACAACAAATAATGTACAAGTAATTAAATTTGTACATTTATGGCAAATACGTATACTAGAATTTAAATCATACGTATTAATAGCTGAAATAATTGGCATGCATAAGTGGACAATATCTTATACATAAGTGGGGGGATAATAAATTTGCCTTAATAACGCTTCTTAGGTTTTCCACATAACGCGTTTTGTGCTCAACGGTCTCCTTTCCTCACTCACGTACGTTCTTATAATAATAACGACCTAACATTAGTATCGTCGTTTTAAATTATATCGCTCACTCTCAAAATAATAATAAATAATAATAAGCCTCTTGGAGTCCTTAATGAAATGACATGAACGCACACAAAATTTCAAAGGGCAAAATTATCATTATTTGATAATTTGTTGTTTGACTTATTCCGTTCAATTTATTACTCGTATTTATCCCGGAGTATTCTTAACCCTAAAATACTTCATCAGATCCTTGTTCGGATATAAAATGGTAATAACATTCGTATATAAACATATACGATATTTTAAAAAAATAAATATGATTTGTAAACATATCGCAATGATATTTAAATCATAAAAAAGGGAGTTAAATTAGTATTCCTTAAATATTCTAATTTATTATCTAAATAAAATATAATTTAATTGAATATAGTACTTTCTACTTTTTAAGAAAATTAAATTTCCAAATTAAAAGTGATTTTAACATGCTCTTTATCAATTTTACCAACTCAATGATATTGTTGTAAATAAGGGTAAGTGGCAGTTTTAGAATTAACACTGGAATGACATTTTTGTAAATAGTACATGTAAGAACTCAATATTTTCAACATGTTATAAAATTTATTTATATTTAACAGTATGGTATTTTGGGGATAAAATAAATTGTATGGTGCTAAATGCAAATATTGGTTTCCAATAAAAAGAATGTCAACGATAAAGTTAGGCAATATTTGTTCCCGTACTGAGCGCCGCAAAGTATTTGTGGACCCCACAACCGAAAATGTGTGGACCCCA
>JAUMHB010078751.1:0-12334 GCA_032359685.1 Pittosporum tobira | reverse complement strand
CGTTGACATTCTTTTTGTCGGAAACCAAATTTTATTTAGTACTTCAAAATATTAAAAATACAGGGTTCTTACATATAGGGTTAGGCGACTGATTGGATACCGCCTGGAAACTTATTTTGTGGCATTTGGGGAGTTCGACTCGAACTAGGCAGAGTCAGGCCCGATCGATGAGGTGGATTGGGCCCGCTGTCTAGGGAGGTCTAAGTCCAAGGCGCATAATTTGGAAGTTCATGACGGTGATGGTTCGACTGGACTGGAGCGAGTGTAAGACCTTTTGGAGGCCGATGGCCAAGTTTTAACCTTCTGGAGACCAGGAGTTAGGAGCGATCTTCCTTTGGGCGAAGTAGGTCGCCGATCTTTAGAATGCCACGTTACCCTAATTAGGGTCAATGTGAAAATTCTAACCCTAATTTGGGACTATCTCCATCAATGTGTGAATAGAAAATTTTGTACCAAAAATATCTTGGATGAATTGCACAAAATGGAATTGAGTTGACTTCGAGTTTGGGGGTATTTTTCTTTAAATTTGGTTAAGTGTCCACCTAAAAGAGTCTAACTTGAATTGAATTTTAGATGATTTGTATATAGATAGATAGATAGATAGATAGATGGATAGATAGATTTTTCAGGCTGATTGATTTTTCAGGCTGATTGTCAACAATTTACAAAGTTAATATTTCATTAATAATTTATTATTCTAATGATTCTTTTCTCATACCATGAGTGGGAATATTAAAAAAATAACTCATGTATAATTTTAAAAATATATTTTAAATTTGTATAATTTTAAATATATATTGTGAATTTATTTTATTGCATATCATGTAATAATTGAGCATAGAATTCAAAACAAGAAGTCGAATTGAATGATATAGCATTATTTTTCTTTTTATATATCTCAACAACTATGTTTTTTTTCTTCTTTTATTTAAAAACTAATTTGCAAAATTTTAAATTTACTAGACTCACTTTACAACATAGATGGGTATTTTAAGCCCTTTTTCATGGGTATGTATATATATATATATATAAGGCTATGTTTATTATAATTTATTCGTACAATTTATAGTTTACGCACACACACACACAAATTTTGAATTGTTTGACACAAATTTATTTATAATAAGTTATAATTGGTGAACAACACTTTAATATAAGTGAAAAAAGTAGTTGGTGAAGACGTGTTTTTTCTTTTAATTTTTATAAGTTATCAGTTTATTAGATAATTATTTATTTGATACCCAAATTATCTTCACTAATCTTTATAAATGATCAAATTTGTTATTAACTTATTTATAATATAAGTTTTTATAAATAGTTTATAGAAAAACATATTAAGAGAAAGAGGAATATATAATGTGATATATCAAGTTTGATACATCATAGTATATAATACATTGTATTATAAGTCAAAATAATGTCATTTTATTTAAAATAATGATATTACAAACTACACTATAATGTATTTACCGTGATCTCATATATTAAATAAATGCTCCATATGTCCTAGAAAGTTTACAATATTGAATTTTGTACGACTTCTAAAAAAATGTGTGTGACTTTGAGAGAATGATCTAAATTACTCTTATTATTATACATTCAGATAATGGAATAATTGTTGAAATAGTGAGTTATAATTTTAAAATAATGTTTAAAGTGTTAGTTATATTAAATAAAATATAAAGTAAATTAAATAATTTATTTTATTAATTTTTTTAGAATAAAACTATTATAGGCTTATTCAAGAAAAAAAAATAGTAACCTTTTAAAAACGGGAAGAGTATATTAATTTATTAAAAATAAACCGACTTTAAATTACTAAGTACGGCAATTTATAAGTGCGAACATGGACCGAGCGGTCCTTGAGATTAATTTGCCACGAAAACGCTTGTATAATGCCAAAACACTTCAATGGTGTCAACCTTCTCGGCGTTTAAAACATCATCGCTTCATCACTAGCCTCCTCTTCATCTAATTCCAGTCGTATTCGACTTTCTTTCCCCATCATTTCTCCTTTGACCGACACCCAAACATTGGCCGCTGCTTTACGCTAAGGGCTTTCTCTCTCCTCTCATTTCCGGTTATTGTCTCTCTCTCCGTTCTTATAAGGTCCATATCTATCCGTTTACCAACTTCCAGAGTTTCAGAATTTTGAAATTTCTTTTATTAGGGTTTCTGGTTAGAAAAAGATTGCAAGAATTCAGCTTAATTGAGCTCAGCAAGCATCAAAGATTCAATCTTTTTGGTGAAATTGGCGAATTTGAAGGTTAAATATTTGCGGGTTTGAAGCTGATTCGATCTAGGGTTTTGGTGTGTTCCTAGGAGAAGGGTATGATTTAAATTTCCTCAAATTGGTATTATATCTTCAGCGTTTTAGATTGTTTGCATATGATCTATTTTTGTTAAAGATCGGTTTTTTGAAGTTCTTGGTTATTAGTTGGTGCTTTTAAATGGTTTGATTTTGGGGGGGTTTTAGAAATATATTTTATATTTCTGAGAAACTTTTTAGTGGAGGCGTAGAAATGGATAATAGGCATAATGAGCATTTGGGTGTGAACAAGATGGGGAAAAATATCAAAAAAAGTCCTATGCACCAGCCAAATTTTACTAATACTGCTAGGCAACAACCTCAGCCCCAGGTCTACAATATTAACAAGAACGATTTTAGGAACATTGTTCAGCAGCTCACCGGTTCGCCTTCACATTCCCAGGATCCACTTCCTAAACCTCCCCAAAACCCACCTAAACCACCAAGTATGCGATTACAGAGAATCCGTCCTCCTCCGTTAGCACCTATACATGTAAACAGGCCACAAATGCCCATGCACAACCCTCCACCGCCAGTATGTGCTCATCCTCCTCCTGGGGCAGCGGCTCCTTACGGTAATAACTTTGCTCGACCACCTCCGGGCCATTTTGGTCCCCCATCACCATCAATGATGCCACCACCCTTTACTCCTGCTGATCAAGCTTGGCCAAATACAGCTGAGTCTCCTATTTCAGCTTATATGCGTTACCTTCAAAACTCCATTATAGATTCTGGCCCGAGACAAACTCAATTGCATCCTCAATTCCCTGGACCTCAATTTCCTGGTCAAAATCATCCTGGTCAAAATCAAGGTCATCCACCATCTTCCGGGTTACTTCCTAACCCACATGTGCCTCCTCTCCCGTCCCCGCGGATGAATGGTCCTC
The DNA here is from genome assembly GCA_032359685.1 of Pittosporum tobira. Classification (NCBI taxonomy): domain Eukaryota; kingdom Viridiplantae; phylum Streptophyta; class Magnoliopsida; order Apiales; family Pittosporaceae; genus Pittosporum; species Pittosporum tobira. The sequence goes on along the minus strand of JAUMHB010078751.1, from coordinate 9,139 downwards.
CTCCCCTTCCATCACCAAGGATGAATGGTCCTCCCCTTCCATCACCAAGGATGAATGGCCCTCCTCCTCTTCCATCACCAAGGTTTAACGGTCCATCCCCTCTCCCATCACCTAGAATGAACGGACCTCCCCCTCTTTTACCTTCCCCCACTTCTCAGTTCCTCTTGCCTTCACCTACTGGCTTTATGAACTTGTTATCTCCAAGGTCGCCTTATCCATTACTGTCTCCAGGATATCAGTTTCCTCCCCCACTGACACCAAATTTTTCATTCTCTAACATGGGTCAGTCGGGGATTTTAGGTCCTGGGCCTCATCCTCCGCCTTCCCCTGGTTATGGGTTTCCACTATCTCCTTCAGGATTTTTCCCTGTTTCAAGCCCCAGATGGAGAGATCAGATTCCTAGCCCAAGATGGAGGAATCAATAGTCCATTGTTGGAAAGCTGCTAATTGCGCATGAGTTACATGATTGATTCGCAAAGGACTTTCTTTATGGTGGCTTATCTCATTCTCATGGAAGCTTCATTTGTGAAAAGTATAATGTAGACTGGCAGTGTAAGTTTCATTTCTTTAAAAGTATTTAGACTCCTTCTAGCGTTTCATGTTATTTTGTTAATACTCATTTCAAGACATGTTTTGAGATATGTACTCTGTAACAGCATCAATTGTTCATTCCTTGGAAAATTTACTTTAGATGATATAGTGAACACTTGGGCAGTCATATAACTTGAGAGGAGGTAGAATTATGGAATTTTGAAATGGTATGTAGGCCGTCTGCTGGATAAGATTTTTTTGTTTTGTGTAACGTTGTGAATTATTTCAGTTACTACGGACTAAATTCATTTCCTTTAGGCAAGATAGTTCCCAGTGGTTCTGATATATTTTACTATGTTGTGTTTTATTGTGAAATTATATTCAGTTCTACACAAGTATGCATTTTTATAGCAGTGCTCTAGTTCATACAGAAAATTTATTGTAACTTTTAGCTGTTGAAATAATAAAAATGGAAGATAAATAATCTAGGCAATTATGCAGGTTGAGGTTTCAATGAAACTAACTTTTAAGCATTATTTGCACAAGGTAACTGATTCTAAACTGGAACAATGGCTTCTCGAAAAAGGAAAACTCAAGAGAGAGAGTAAAATTTGAATGGGGAAATAGATAGAGGAGATTGATTAACAGCCGAGTAATTTAAGGCGTGGCCAACTGAAAGATCTCTTCTTCTTTCCACTTTTGCTCATAATTTCTTCATCCTCATCTTTCCCGTTTTGCTTTTTAATATGTTCACTTGGATGCTTCAGCCTCCGCTGCACTCCTTGGGAATTTTTCTGTGCATATATGAATATCATTAGGAGTACTCTAAATTTTGCATTTAAACTTCAATTTCTATTTGTAGAATGTGATTAATTAATTAAACTAATTACCTGAAATTCTTCATGGACGCTGGTGAGGACTTGAGACTGTAGTTTGCGTTCGGGGTTAATGGGGTGGGCAAAGGTCGGGTATGAACTAACAGGTAATAATTCGGATTTGACTCTACCCGTATGGCTAGAAGAAGATGTGGTCCACAGAGATGAACACGTACCTTGTCCACTTGAACTGCTCGATGCTCTGCTGCTAAATTCTATCTCCCGGGAAAGCTGAACAAGTGTTTCAAAATTAATTAATTCCTCATAAAATGAGAGATGTTTAAAAAAAAAAATTATAGTTTTAAAAATAAGGTATTTCATTATAATTTTTACATAAAAGGAATATGTTTTTTTAATTTTTTTTAGAGATTTATATATATTGATAATGAAGTGATTAATTTAGAATATTATGATTTTCTGTGATGTTAAATAGAAATTTATCTGTATTTTTGAAAGGTAAGAAAAATAAATAACCATCTCTAATTTTTTAAGGCTTTTAAGGTCACATTTGCAGTTTCAAAATGAACCAAGTTTTATCTAGTTGTAATATGCTTTAGGAAGTGTCTTATGCTCTCCAACAAGTGAAGTTCTAGACATATCAAATCACAAACCCCTTTGTTTCCGTCCTCGATCTGGCGCGCCGATAATATGTTAAAAGCTTCATTTTAACAACGATCCATCTTCAAATTTTTATACATTAATTAATTATATAAACAAATAATCTCTCATTTTCAAAATTAAAAATAATTTTATTAAAAAAAGGAGAATTTTTTAAAATAGTATTACATTACAATTTTTACATAAAATTGAATAAAATGATAAATTATAAATATATAGTGTTTTATGGATTAAAATTTATTATAATTTTGAAACATATTGAAAAGAATAATTATTTGTAATTTTGAAATTGATGTATACGTAATATGTTGTTACAACATTTCAAAGATTAAAAATGTGTATAATTAATGTATAGGAGAAGGGTTTGAAGTATATAATTATATACCTGAGCAAGTCGATCTTCAAGAGAGAGAATGCGATCCATCAAAGAACATTTGGAGTTTGCCTGCCGGGCTGTAGCATTCAATGGCATGACTTGCCTATTATCCTTTATGCCGATTGAGGTACAACTGCCATGGCTCCTCCATCTTGATAACTTCTCCTTTTTCTCTATATATCTCATCTACATTATTATTATTTAGCCAGAAAATTAAATTAATGTTATAAACATAAAAATACGTAGCAAAATGTAAAAATATAGAAATATTGACATACTACGTCCGTTTCAAAATTAAAGATAATATTCTTTTTTGGTTAATGTACGACATCTTAAGATTCAAATTAATATGAATTCTTTCAACCATCAAAGTACTTTTAGCTGGTTAACAATAATTATAATGGTTTATATTAAAAACAAAATAAATTCATATCAGTTTTGAATTTAAAATTTCGTAATTTTTATAAATTCATTTATAATTTTGGAACGGATGAAGTATTTAAGAGAAGATTGGAATAAAAACTAACGACAGAATCCAAGCGATCCACCCTTGAAAGAAGAGGCATGAAGGAATGAGAATGCAACTGAGGATCTTCCATTGTTGTCATGTCATGCACACTTCAAAGTGAGTGTGTTCTGTTGGGACGATGATTCCAAATACTAAGGTTTTCCTCCGCGTTCATAGCTTCCGACTTTTTCTTCATAAAACAGTTACAAGCTTGTGGACGAAACTTGGCTTATGACTCGAGTGGGTCCTAACAAAATCCTAAATTACAGTGATAAGGGAAAAAATAAATAAATTATATTTTTTATTTTCTTTTTGTGTTGGAGTTAAACATTGTTACGTCGTTTTTGATTTTTTCCATCTAAATTTGTATTTGATCAAATAACTAGAATAAGTTTTTTTGCCTCCTCTATCCCAAAATGAAAGTTAGTAAGCTTATGTGGTGTTTAGTTCTCATTCCTTAAAGAAAATAAATTGAATAAAATTTTATATTGAAATTGAGTGATGGTTGGAAGAAAATATGTTGTTAGTCTTAAGAAATTTTGTTGAAAATAAAAAGGATGAGAGAATAAGAAGTGAATGTTTATTCATCTTGGAAGATCCATTCCATTCATTTTTTTATTTTCAACTTAAATTAATTAAAAGACTAGCCAACAGTTACTAAATTTCAATGTAAAATTTCATTTCATTCTTTTTTCACAAGTAATAAGAACCAAACGTAACATTAAATTTTTTATTGCTATTTCGTAATTCTGCTTTGTTACTCCATTGAAGAGCTAAAAGATTAAGATTAAACGGCCCAACTCCATATGAACCTTACGATCCTTTTCGCGACCAGGATACGGGCTGTTCTGTTTCATGTTCATAAGATTAGTGACGCCCTATTTCTGCATTTCATTCTCTATTTGGCCCCCTTCAAACAAAATGAAAAAGTTTTAAACCGAAATTTAAAGCATGTAATGTCGTACATCAACTTTGAAAGTGCACTATCAACTTGAGCATCCTAAATAAAAAAGATCTAGTTCTCATTTGGGGAGAAAAAGAGTCCTTTCTTTTTCCAAAATGACGACGTGTATATAAACAAAATGAATAATGATGTAAAAAGTTTTTAAAAAAAAAGAAAAATGGGTTGATGGTTAAGAATAACCAATATATTGCCCAATGTAGATGAAAATTATCACAAACTAGACCTAGTCACTTCATAAGCCAAGAAGCAAGCTGCATTTGCAGGAACACTTCGAGCCATGGCAGGTCCAAAGCCCTTGTAAAGTCCTTTACCTCCCTCTTTAGCCAATATCTTCTTGAACGCATCAATCGATCCAGAATACTTCGGATTTTTGTAATCATCAACTTGAATTGCACTTTTCACCACATCAGTTGGGTACACGCTAAGCCAGAAGGAACCACCAGCCAACCCTCCCGCTAACATTAGTGAACCTCTCCCTAATTTTGATGTATCTTGACCTCCAGCAAGGTACTGCTTTAGGCCTTCATAGACTCCAAACATGGCAGCGTTTCCTGGAATTTCACGTGCCATTGTGGGAACCAAACCCCTAAACAGACCCTTAGCACCTGCTGATTTAAGGACGTGCTTTGCCACATCCATGGGCCCACCATATTTCAATCCACCACCAGCCGAGCCAGCGTCTGCCAGTGCACTCTGAGCTTGCAATCTGATTTCACAGATAAAGTTGGTCATCGGTAGGTAACTATGAAAGTCTGGCTATTTTTCCATGAAATGTGACAAATGGAATATTCAAAGAATTTCAAAGCTAGCAAGAGGAGGGAAAAGAAAAAAAGATAACTTCTCCGTGCCACAAGGAGTTATTTGGCAAAAGAACCCATTTTTAGTAATGATACGCAAAATGACACAATGACCTCAACTTAAACATCAAAAGTTCACTATTTTGTCACCACCACTAACTAAGCAACAATTATATTCAGGGGTAAAGATGGAAGGAATATATCCTTAAAGATTGCAAACGCAATATTTTTTGTGGAACAGAGAAAGTATAGATTGTGGCAAACAACAATCTGTAAGACTTTTATAGGTTTGGAAACTTATTTTACAAATCCAAGAAATACTGACCTGCACTTGATCAATTCAGTTGGGCAGGCCAGAAAGGAGACGGCAACTCCAGCCCCGGCTCCACAAATGATCTGCTGTTCAATGGTAAGTGGGGCACCAGGCTCAGACCTCAGAAGTGCCTCCATTTGTCCCCTAGCTGTGAAGAGAACAGCATTGAAGGCTGCAACAGTGGCAAGTGGGGCCCCCATACCTTTGAACAGACCCACTACGCCTTCCGCTGCTATCGTCTGTTTGACAGCATCAATTGCTCCAGAGAATTTCGGAGGCTGGCCAGGTAACGGAACGGGCTGGCTTTGGAGCTTGACCTTGATGGTATCGAAAGGGTGTCCACATATCAACTGTGCTGCCCCTCCTACAGTACCGGCTGTTAGGTCCTTCGCTATATCACCCATCTGCAAATGTGAATACGATAAAAGCAGTCAGTAGTGGCCTACAATAAAATTAGGGAACATAAGTACTAGACAGTCCATTGGAACAAAGAAAACATAAAAATAATGTTTATTACCTTAGCTTAGCTTAGCCAATTAGCCGTTAATAATTATTTAAATCTAAACATGAGTTATAGGATTATTACAAAAAACTTAAACTTCCACAAATCTGTCTAATTCCGTGATTTAAAACATATAAGAATCATATACTACATTCAAGTCTCGGCTAACTCCAACGCAACAATAAGATTTACTATTAAGAAGCTGTCAAACCAGCTTCCATGGTATTAATGATCACGTAACAAATTTAAAACTATATTAAGGTAGTGTTTATCATAGGCGTATCACGTTAATTCTGTTCCAAATTAGAGAGCAATTATGCATTAAAAATAGTCCACGTCAGAATAAGTGTAGGCCCAAGTCGGTGGCTAGTAAAGGAGAGCAAAATGTCTTCCCGTCATTATATACCATATGTGATAGAAGGTTTACCACAAGGAGAGTTCATGGGATGCAATGCTTCTTCGTCGTAAAAGATGAACCAGGGTATTTCACCAGCAAAAGACATAATAAATAAATTACTTAGAAAAGAACATCCTCAGCCATAAGATAAGAATCATTAGGATAGAAGCCTGAGATGCGCATCCCTTTACCATAACTGTGTCAAAATCTGTCATATACTGTAAATATGATTACGCACAACAAAAGAAAAGAAAAGGTGAACATTTTTGGCAGTTTTTGATCATTAAAAGAAAAGGAGAAAAAGCTGACAAAAAATCAAACAGATGTGCTAGATGATTGTTAGATTTCAAAAAACGAAACAGAGCAAGCAAAAATGGTAAACGACATGCAGCAATGATTAGGAGAATCATGAATTAATGCGATTGATCAAATCCTTTAATTTATAAAGTTCACTGCTTGCATTATCTCATTTTCTATACGCATACAACTCATTAACGAACAATCTAGACTTGGTATAAGAGGAGCAAGTTCTTCCAATAAAATGATTGACAATATTCACAAGCAAAGATTTATCGTACCACTAGGGGTGCTCGTTTAAGGCTCGAGCTTGGCTCGGTTAAGGCTCGGCTCGAGTTCATTAAAAAAGCTCGTTTGATTTAACGAGCCAAATTCGAGTTTGGCTCGTTAAAACTCAGCTCGATAAAAGCTAAATAACAATAAATATTTTCTGATTTTTCATGAAAAGCTCAAGCTCGGCTTGTTAAAAACTCGATAAAAGACTTGTTTAAGTTATACAAGCAGAGCTCGAACTCAAAAAAAAAAGGTTTGGTTAACTAAACGAGCCGAGCTCGAGCTTAGCTCGGTTGACAGCCCTACATACCACACATTATCAGCGTGTTAAACTGAACATAATTCCCTTGAAAGCAGAATATAGTAGTCTTCTTAGAATACGTAGCAAGCAACTCAGAAGCATACATATGCATGTCATGCTATCATCTATCTTTCTCCTTATACATAAGAAATAACAGAACTTCTTAGCAAGCTTTAAATTCCAACTTAAGTATTCTGAGAAAATATAATCAGTGCCAATGTATAGCACCATGAATCTATGACTCAAAATCAGTAATGCATAATGACTAGAGGATGCTTTTCAATCCGACTGATCCACTTGACAACCAAAAACAACTACAGAGAGAAATCTAAGTTCCAGACTTCCAGTGTATTCATTATCCAGCAAAACTAAATGAGCACGATGAAACACCAAACCATCCCTTTATGCAGGAAAAAATGGAGCTCTATATATAACCAAATGACTGCATGCTAACCTCCAAATGTAATCTTAATTTCATTGACTATCTACTTCTCTAATTACGATTCTCTCCAAGTTCAACAATAGCAATTCCACATAACACTCAAAAATAGACAGTGGGTCACTAATTCAAGAGGGATTGGGAAAGAATTCAATCAAACAGAAGCCAAACCAAACTTCAGTGATTGTAAGTCAGATTTACTAAAAACAGATGAAGCCTACTTTAACAATTTACACAAATACACAACAATATATGGATATACACGTATATTCATTGATATAAAACAGATGACTCGTACATTGTACAAGTGATCAATAATACTTCAATAACAAGAAAGATTGAAACTTTGCAGTAAATATCGAATCTTACCACTAGAAGAATTACAAACAGAAGGGAACCAAGTCACACCGAACCAATTCTTGAAGAATCTGACATTTCATATAAAAAAAATCAGATTATATAGATGTAAATACACATAAAAATAGCTTAAAGATAGAAAATGATGGACGAGCAGATGGGTATTATTTCACCGTAAACCTAAGCACTAGGTTGGTGGATTAGATGGAAAAGGGAATCAGAGATGCGTATGTAATTGTACAAAAAGCAATGAGAGATTCAGAACCACGTAAGTGTTGTGTTGTGGTTGGTCGGGAGTGGATTTCACTCTATAACCACTGAGAGATTATTAGACATATATACACAGAAAGGAGAGTAGTTGTGGTATATAGTCAGGACGAGGAGAGTAAAATCCAAGATTGTGTCACTGTGGACCGAAATATTGGCCACCGTTTTATTTTCCTGTTTTTATACTATTACGGACATGTTTGGTAGAAGTTTTAAAACGTAGTTCGTTGTGTAAGTTCTATTTTTGTTAAAATTCAATTTAATTGTAAGTACAAAATTTGAACGTAAATAAATTTAAAATTTTTATTTACGGTTAAATTCACGTAATAAATAAAAATTGTTTAACATACTAAATACTTTGTATGATTTTTTTTATTGTATTTAAATTTTATAATTTTTAAACGTTTAATAAATTGTTAGATTTAGCACTACTAGTTTAAAAACTTATGCTAGGCAAGGGTTGAATATGATTATAGTTATCTATTATTAAAAATAAATTTTATTTTTTATTTTTTACATACATCTAAAATCAATATGAAAATATTTGTGTATAAATTAAAATTTAATCACACATTATAAATGAGTAGTAAAAATTCAATCTAACTCAAACTATAAAAGAAAATTATAAAATGCTTAGTAACAATTATAACTAATATTAAAATGTATAAACATATGTGTGTGTGGGTGTGTGGGTGTTATCATCTATATGCTATCAATTAATTTTCAATTAAAAAAACTAATAGCTATTAAAGATATAAAATTATACTACTTAATGTATTATGTATTTATTTTATTACTTTTTATTTAAGTTATGAGATAAGATATATTGAGCAACTTACAATGTCTATTATTTCTCAGTTTCTCTCATACTTCTACTTAAGACTTGTGAGATCATTTTTAATAATTTAAGCATTTAAAAAAAACTAAAAAAAAATAAAATGAGTAGACTAATACCCTATAAATGAAAAAAATTATATATATATAAAGACATGAATGACCTCAATTGGGTAATACTCCAAAGTTTAGATTGAATTAAAAATCTATTTCACATATTTTTTGTTTTGGATTATTTTGTTCTAAAATTTAGGATGTTTTTCTTTCATGCAGAAAAAGAGGAGATAGGTAATAATGAGAACAAAAAAATAAAAACAAAAAAACAAAAGAAACCTATACAAACTAGATGAATGAGTCTCTTTAAGTTAATTCCAAAAAGAATAGAAACGTAGATTTAGTTTGGTTCTTTCTAAGATAAGAGGACTAAATAACTTAGAATTTATTGTTTTCGTAGTTTTTGTTTATTTTTAAAACTTGGACTCTCTTAATT
>JAUMHB010078740.1:0-12335 GCA_032359685.1 Pittosporum tobira | reverse complement strand
TACTGTTGCAATTTTTGTCGGAGTAATAGTAGAAAGCGACAGACGAATAATTTAAGTTTTAGGACATCAAAAGTCGTTCGACGAATATTAGTGGAGTCCACACGTTTTCAGTTGTAGGGTCCACAATTACTTTGCGGCGTTCCGCACGAGAATAAATATTGCCTAACTTTAACGTTGACATTCTTTTTGTCGGAAATCTCAAAATATCATATAAAGATAAATAATGTAAAAAATATTGGGTTCTTACAGTTAACAAACTAAAAGAGTGAGCATTAGACACTAAGCAAGTACAACCTAGTAAAGTCAAAACGTAACTTGCTACATTCATGAAATCATGCAAATTTGATAATAAAGTATTCATTGGATTACAAAAAACGTATAAGTTATCATAAATATGTAAAGTTTAAGAATAGTAAAGTAACTTTACAAAACTTAAGCATTTCAGGTTGAGTATGCACAATTAATTGTTACCTCCCTTCTTCGTCCATACTTGATACACATATTAACATATTGATTAATTATTAAAAATATTTTTTTATTTTTAAAAGCTGTTATATTCTTCTTTCTTACCTTAATACCTTGATATACATATTAACATATTGATTTGTAAATAAATATTTTTTTAATAATAACAAACATACTAATATAAAATTAACTTAAAATTAATAAAATTTGTTTAAAAAATAAGACTAATCCATATATTATAGTCCAATAAGGCTATAATATATTTAACATAACTTTTAAAAAAATTAAATAAAAGTTCATCTATTTAAATAATTACTATGTGAAATTAATATAGTTGCAATAATAAAAAAAAATATTCATGTCAACTTAATAAAAAAACACACCCTCTTCAAATTAACATATCAATTTAATAATAAATATTTGAATAATAACAAAAAATATATCAACTTGATAAAATAATTAATATTTTAATTATTTTATTTTATTTCTATTACAAAATATGTAATTTAAATTAAATAATAATTATATTATAATTTCTTTAACTATAAATCACTAAACATAATTTTAAATTTTTATAAACAACTATGACAACTATAAAAATTAACGAACCCTTCATAATCCGCTCGTTGGTCCCCTTTAATAACCACGTCATCCATAAACCACCCAAAAAGTTACCATCTCGGGTTGCCACGTCAGCCTTCAACTGAACGAAACTTTCATAAAGTTTAGGGAAAATTAATTAAACATTAGCGCCCACTGGTTTGATACTCTTCTCTTAGCCCACTGAGTTCTTCACAAACCGGATTTCCATACAAATACATAATTTCTACTATATATAACTCGCTCGATCACTTCACGAAACGCTGATCTCTTGCAAAAATGGCCGCCTCCTCCGATCATCTTACCTCCGTGTTCTCTAATGTCGTTCGCGCTCCTGAAGATCCTATCCTAGGGGTACCGATTTCACTCTCTATTTCCAGTATATGAATGTGATTTTGGGTATATAACTGTATATGTAATATATAGATATGCAAATGCAACAGATCATGTTTAATTTGTTGTGTGTTGCTACCAGCTTCTAATATGTACTTTGTACGTCTGTGTTTATGCCTGTTTTGAGTTAATTTGAGTTATTTATTTTCTATATGTTGGGCTGAATTAGCTAATGTCCCGATTAGTTGTTAAATTATGATTGTATTTGGTTGGTTTGTCGAATCAAACAGGTCACTGTTGCTTACAACAAAGATCAAAGCCCTACAAAGTTGAATTTAGGTGTTGGTGCTTATCGAACCGAGGTCCGTATGCCTAGTCCCTATAGATAAAACATTTGCTTCATTAAACACGCCATGCCCACACAAATTACACACACACACACACACACGCGCAGGGGGATAAATATAAATATATAATCCATAGCCCGCTATGACTAAACCATCCGTGGGGATCCGTTTAACAACTGAACAGTTGGGATTTCTAGATGCTGGCCCTTAATCCCAATAACCAATTGTTTGAATGGATGTCCATAGTCAGCTGCGCTAGGTTCATTCACCATATGTATAACCAGACCACAAATGTATGATTTTGGTTAATTGCAGGAAGGAAAACCTCTTGTGCTTAATGTGGTAAGACGAGCAGAGCATATGATCGTGAACGACCAGTAAGTTTGTTTGTTAGTAAAATTGGTTGGTGGAGAAATTCAAGAGATTTGAATGTTGATCTACAATGTTTTGCAATTCAGGTCTCGAAATAAAGAATATATTCCAATTGTTGGACTGGCTGATTTTAATAAATTGAGTGCCAAGCTTATTTTTGGTGCTGATAGGTAATGGACAGTTATACTTTTCATAATTATACATTGTACACTAACTGAACAGTTTCCTTGAATTGACTTTTATATTTGAAAGAAAACCTAATGAAAATGGTGCATAATTTTATGAACGCAATTAACTTACATTGTCTCAAGAACATCTATGGGTATTTGATAACGACAAAATCAACTTAAAGATTCCTGAGACGTTTAATTCATTTTATATGAAGTTTTTGTATTTGTGTGCTTGATACTAATGCATGTGTCGTATACCTATGGAGCAGCCCTGCCATTCAAGAAAACAGGGTCACTACTGTCCAGGGCTTATCTGGAACTGGATCACTGAGGGTTGGAGGCGAATTCCTGGCCCGGCATTATCACGAAGTAGCTACCTGACATTATTACTTGTTTCTCTCTGTTAGTTATTACTGCCATCTTATTATCTTTTCCTTTTGCCAGCATACAATATATGTTCCACAACCGACTTGGGGAAACCATACAAAAATTTTCACTTTAGCAGGCTTATCGGTTAAGACTTATCGCTACTATAACCCTGGAACACGTGGGCTGGACTTCCAAGGTCTGAGCCTCTTAGATATTTTTTACAAGCTATTTTGTTTCAAGTTACTTGTTACCAACCAGTGAAATGATTTAAAGATGTTATTTTTATTGTATTAAAAATTTTAAAAAAATAAAAAATAAAAAAGTTTAATAATGTTTTCCTATGTAACTTTTATTTGATTTTTATCAAACAACCACATTGTTTTCCAATTCAATTAATGTAGCTCTGGTTAATGGCTGGTGTTACATACTCCTGATTTCTTTATCCTTCACATCCTCATGTTTATGGGGTCTTAACACTGAATTTAACTTGTAATTTATTCCACTAATTGGTAAGTTAGTAGCAGTGAGTTTTGTTCCTATGTTGTATTCTGTGAACAGGCATGCTGGAGGATCTTGGTTCAGGTCCTTCAGGAGCGATAGTGCTTCTTCATGCTTGTGCTCACAATCCAACAGGTGTTGATCCAACCCTTGAGCAGTGGGAGCAGATCAGACAATTAATCAGATCAAAAAGCTTGCTGCCATTTTTTGACAGTGCATATCAGGTAAACAGCAGATGAGTGGAGTCCAAGCTGTTTTGAGCTTAAATAGACATAAGAAAAATTTAGAGAATTAGAGACGGTGATTATGTTGTACTCATGATGTATTAAACGCGTCCTATGGCACCATGACATTAATGTAGTAAGTCTTAGTTTTCCTAGGGTTTTGCTAGCGGCAGCCTCGACGCAGATGCACAGTCTGTTCGCATGTTTGTTGCAGATGGTGGCGAATGCCTTGCAGCTCAGAGTTATGCAAAAAACATGGGACTCTATGGGGAACGTGTTGGTGCCCTCAGCATTGTAAGTCTCTAAGCAGTTATAAGATATAAATTCAAGTGCTTTGTGTAGGTCCTGTCTAAGATCAGATGGTTTTTCTTCCATTTAACAGGTTTGCAATAGTGCAGATGTAGCAAGCAGGGTTGAGAGCCAGCTGAAACTAGTTATCAGGCCCATGTATTCTAGTCCACCTATTCACGGTGCATCTATTGTGGCTACCATTCTAAAGGACAGGTATAATTTGGTTTAAAAGTTAAACCTTATTAGGGACCTATTTGCATAAATTGATTGACACCAACTTGACATACAAATACAGTATGTAGGTAAAATTAATGAACTTTGAGAACAGTAGTATTGCATGCGCTGGATGGCCTTGAATATGACATCCTTCTTTTTTAAGTACAAATGATATGACTTTATCGTTCCATTAATTCTGATATTTCATATTCACCCTTCATATATCAGCAAGTGCAATTATTTAGGTGCATATATCATTTTTGTCTAAAATTATGAAACTAGCCGAGAATTTTAACGAGGATATACTCAAAAAATTCAAAAGGTAAGTGGCCTACTTCAAAATTGGCTGCAGTACAATGATAAACTGTCTCCTCCAGTAGTGAATTCGTTCCGAAATCCTAATATTGACAATAAATTGCCTGCAGCAACCTGTATAATGAGTGGACAATTGAGCTGAAAGCAATGGCTGACCGGATTATCAGCATGCGCCAGAAACTCTTTGATGCCTTGCAAGCTAAAGGCAAGATAATTTAGCTTTTTTTAGTTGGCGATACCGTATGTTTTGATTCGTTCCTTTTGGCTAGGGCTGTTAAAAGAGGCGAGCCCTCGTTCAAAGCTTGAGCTCGATAAGAAGCTTAGCTTATTTAGTTTAATGAACCAAGCTTGGCTCCGTTAAAGCTCATGTTGTTAAGGAGTCGATAACATTAAATTATTCATCAAAAGCTTAAGCTCAGCTCTGTAAAAAGCTTATTTGATTAAACGAGCCAAGTTTGAAAAAAAAAAAAAATTCGTTTACTTTAAGAGTCGAGCTTGAGCTCGACTAGTTCGGCTCGTTTAACACCCGTACTTTTGGCTTCTATGAGTAATTCAATCTACTAGCGGTGGATTTTTTATATACAGAGTATGAGTTAATATTATTTTATCACTAGTCTGAATGTCTGACGTTGTCCGGGCTAGGGCTAGATGTAAATATTTATAATATATTAAAAGATAATAAGTCTAATTTTTTTTATGTATGTATTTAAATAAGTTGTTCATATAATTTATTAATGAGAAGAGATTTTTTTTTTCTTTTGCAAATGAAGTTGTGTAAAAGACTATCGAGGTTAATGTATTAACATGTAACATTATATTTAGTTTGTGAGATATATATATATATATATAAAAGAGTAGTGTAAAGAGATTAATATAATTGAATATATAATAATTGACTTGTATATCAAGATAATGAGTTGCGTGGCTCAAAATGATTCGGTGAGTGAAAAAAAAGTTTTAGTGACTCATGTTATGACTCGGTAAGTGAACTAAAATAGACTTGGTGTTTATTTATTTATATTATATATTTATTTTTTTAAGTTTGTTAGATTGAGTCGACTCGGTAATTGAGATTGAGTGGACTCGGTAATTGAAGCAAAGTAGACTCATTGACTGAGTTGATGAACAAAAAGACTCGGTTGACTTACGTTATGACTCAGTGAACCAAATTAGACTTGTGTTTGTCTATTTATATTATATATTGATTTGCAGGCACACCGGGTGATTGGAGTCACATTGTCAAGCAAATAGGAATGTTTACATTCACAGGGTTAAACACCGAGCAAGTTGCCTTCATGACCAAAGAGTATCATATATACATGACATCTGATGGGTAAGCAGCATGTTCTTAATATAAAATCTGGACGTGAATATATGTAAATATTATTGATTTATGACGTAGTATCACTATGCAAATGCTTAGTTTAAACGACACACATATAATCTGCTGAACTCAAACATAAATGTGGCTGGTGTTTAGGCTTCAAGAGATTTCTTTTACTTCCTTTTGTGCAGGAGGATCAGCATGGCGGGTCTTAGTTCTCACACAGTTCCTCATCTTGCAAATGCTATACATGCTGCAGTTACCAGCATGCCTAATTGAATCATGTACGGGATTTTATGTTTCTAATAATTTTGGTTCACCCTTCCTGTGGCATTATGTACGACTAAAAACCGATGGAGTTTAGTTATTTGGATCAAGACTTCTAAATAAATGCGTGTCTCTGAGAGTTCTTCCCCAGAAATTGCATATTTTATGGGAAAGCATGAGCATGAATTACATGTTATCTAACATATTATCACAACTAATATATACTATATTCTTTCCACAAAATGAGTTTTTTTTTTTTTTTTTGAATTTTGAAAGCCAATTGAAATCTTAAATTTTGAAATTAATATGAATTTATTTAATATCTGTCAATTCAATCTTAAATGTTATTTAAACTATTTAAAGAGTTTATCATTATAAACAGTTGTTTATAATCTTATAATGAACAACATTAATTTTAAATTATAGAATTTTGTAAAATATCTCTTAAAATTTTAAAAGAGATTTATTTTTTGTAACAAATAGAGTATTTTTCTTCATATTTGATTCAATATGAGCATGATATATATTGTTGGGTTAATTGTCTACAATTTCATCCTCTAGAAGAAAAAAGGTGAGCAACACGAAGTCAACTAGAAAAATGCAGTGTCGAATGATAAAAGTAGAAGAACAAAAATAGAGAATGATGTCAACTAAGCATGGTACAGGTGCTAAAAATCAAATAAGCGATGAATAAAAAATTTTAATTTATATATCAAACACAATAGTGAATTACACAGATCCTATCACAACAAAAAGGATGAGTGATTACCAACCCAAAAGACTCCATAAAAGTGTCCAAATATTTACATTAAATGGGTAAAACTCTGCTCCTTTCTCTTTCTGCTCCTACTATAGAACTGCTAATTGCGAGCCCTTGGACTCCTTAAGATAGTCGCTTCAAGTTTATCAATATAGGAAGAAAACCTCTTGTTGGTAACAACGGTAGGAGGTTTGCTTACGGGCTTTTCTTCTTCTACCTTGATTAACGACTCTAAATTACCAGTTGAGTAATTCTTTTTCACTTGTGTTTCTCCCGGGTCCATATTCCAGCCCATGAAATCGGATAGTGTCATTGAATTGGGAGTTTCTGCAGGAGTCGACTTCTCTGTCTCGTGTTCAGGGCTTGAAAGATGTGATAATGGTGGGGAATCTGTAGGCAGTTCCCTTTTAGATACTGCAAGTGATGGATCTTGAGTGATGGAGTCCGCGTATAGGACATCTTCTATTCGATTCATGACTGTGTTTGCTAAACTTTCTAATACCCTTGAATAGCTCTCCAGAACAGCATGCCCTACATCCTGTAGAGTTCAGGAAGATAAAAACGATTAAACCTCGGTACATCTTGGCGAGACACACACACAAATAAATGATTTATGATAAAAGTTGTTTCGATATTTGCACTCTAATTTCTCTTTATTTTCACTTTATATACTACTTTTAAAGGGAAAAGATTATGTAAATTCCTATTGTATCACTTATATGTTCCGTTGCTACGACATATACATGAGCGTCAATAATAATGTTACATCCTCCGACTTACTTATAAGTTTAAATTATGCAATTCTTACTTAACTATCTATAAGTGATTGGATAAGTTAATTAATGAGACTCACAACAAAATTTATAAATTTTACTTGAATATTTGTAGATAATTCACGTTTGTAGAGATACCCAAGTCCGATGATTGATTCAGAGGATAAATCATATTTCTTGTAATATTGATTAATAGAATTTGAAGGAGTGCAAATGGAGAGAACAATATCACTACGTCGAATGAATTAAGAGAAACATGTTACCTTGAATTCTTACCTTGTTAGATTCGATTTTGCTAATGTCTAGTGAGGATTGAGGAAGTCCGGGGAACCGCTGTTTAAGGAGGAGTAAAATGGTCTCTGCTCTCTCTTCGAAGAGTTCCCTCTTTTCCAAGCTTATGGCTGAACCCCAGCTTGACTTTACATCCTTCTGATGCATTTTCCTCTTCCAAATCACGATAGATGCTTCGATTCTATTCTTGAGGTCAAGAACTTTGTGTTCCGATGACATATCCATGGTCGTTAGGAATTGATCAGGATCAAAAAACTCTACCGTAATGCTTTTGTATATTTGTTCTCCGAGGCTCGATCTACCATTCTGCCGAAAGAAAATATATAAGAGAACAAATCTGAGTTTTAAAATCTTGTTTAAGAAAGTACTACAAAGAGTTTCATTTCTAAATTTGAGGAGTATAATTTTATTCCATCTTGGCGTCATTTTTATAACATCATTAAAAATATGTGCTAATATTCTCACGCCACAATTATTAGAGCCACATTTTTTTTTAGATGAATGGACTACTTTATATACTCAATAAATTTAAATCAAGATTATTAGAGACATACTTCTTTTATCTTTTGGGATGAATTGACTATTTTTACATTTTTTATAATATTATCCTTATAGTGGATTACATAAATAGAGATGAAAAAAAAAAAAAAAAAAAAAAAGGGAATGTTGACATGATATAAAGACATAACTAATAAGTAATTTTACATTAAAAGTCACAACTCCATTCACTAATTTTAAGACAATAAAAAATGTAACTAGGATTATCATTTTTATGGAATTTTAATGGTAAAATATAAAATAATTTATAAATGTGATTCTTTTTATAAAATTAAAATAATATATTAGAAATTTTCTTCTCATATGTACCTTGGGGAGTGTTTCCATATAGTTTTCGGGAATCTCCATTTCGCTTAGGATTTGAGCATTTATGGCCATGGATGCTTTCAGAACTTGGTTGACACAATCTTTCTGAAAGTTTAGCCATTTTCGTGACGCATCCGATAGCCCTTCTGGCGGAACCTTAATCGTAGGTAGCCACCATTTGTCGTCTCTCTGCACGCCTTTCTCCGACTCATCAGCATCTTTCGATACATACCAGAACTCGTTCTGGTCCTTGAAGTTGTCTAGGCAATCCTATTGAAATATTATTTCATATAATATTAAATCGTATAATGTAAGTCCGTGGGAGATCAGAGACTACTGATCATTTTTCGGTTAGCATCCATGTGCATTAACAGTTATTTAGGTGTAACAGAGATGACAGGCACTTACAACGAGCATCGCATCAAGCTTGCGCAAAGCAGGGATGTTCATGAGTAGATCTCTTCGTTGTTGTGTGACCATTATCTGTCCAAAGAGGATCAAAAGCTATTGAGGATTTCCTTTTTCCTTCTTTTTTTTTTTTAAATTTTAAATTTTTTTTTTTTTAATTTTTAGGGTTTGAAGTTAGAGAAATGCATGAGATTTGACCTCCATAGTAGTTCCATCTTTCGCTTTTTGTTGTGAAGGGACAAATTCAACAATGTGATCCGTTACGGATAATAGCCAATCCACTTCTTTTTTCCACCTCAATTTCCTGTCCGGCGCCATCGGCTCCAACTTTCTTTGTTCTCCAAAAACCGAAGCTGCAACATATCAGGGAAAAAAAAAAAAAAAACGATACATTATCTTGTCGAACATAACATGTGAAGTCTTGCTACAGAGCCGCCCAATAAGGGGGTGGGGGTGGGGGTCTACTCCTTATAGAATCAATCTTAGGTTTTAGGTCCCCCTCAATTACCTTAATAAAAATACCTTAAATATTTCGTAAAAATAATAGAATGGTAATAGACCTTGAACGTACCAGCAAGATTTGTAATGGCATTCGACAAAGCCAAAGCCGAAGAAACACCTTTACCACCACCTGACATGTCCTCTCCTAAGAGCAGCTTAGCAAACCTTTCCTTCATCAAGTCCATATCTATGGCCAGAGAACGTAAATGCAAATTGAAGTTTTAAATAAAAACAACAACATTATTTTGCTAAATTATTGATGATCATTTTCCTCAAGATTTCTGAAAAATTATTTGTCATTAGAAACCTGAGAGTGGCCGGGATTGAGGAGGGCTTCCTCCTGTTCTTGCTCCTTCCTTGCTTAATCGTGAAATGGGTCCTTTATCATTGGGAATATTAAGCACACTTCCTAGCTGTTGAACTTCAGCCGGTGCTGATGATTTCCCTCCTTGACTTCTAAATTGCATTTTCTCGTTCCCATTTCCTTTTTCGAAAGTCAAACTATGCGCTTGTCGCCCTGGATTTTCAAACATCTTTCTAATTTGGAAAGAACTTGATTTCTGAATTCTGTGTTGTTGTTCTGTAACCATTTTACGCGTAATCCCTAATGGTTTTTAACCAATTTAAGTCTTAACATCAATATGAAATTCAGATGGCTGTAGAAAAAACATCCTTGAATAATTGTGTGTTTGGAATGAAAACATGGGGAGGGGAAAAGGTATGTAGAGAAACCTCACGGCTCGTATTTAGAGGAAAAATAGTTTGTTTTTTTTTTTTTTTTTTTCTTTTCTTTTATGAGTTGTGGAAGGATGGAAAGTTTCGAGTAATTTTTGCAATTTACTTTTTTTGAAAATGAAAATGTAGGGTGGATGTTTGACTGGACCATGTAAAGAAAATCATAGGTTGTTCTTTGTGGAGTTAGTTTCGAGGGAATGAACGGTGGGATATTTAAGTGAAAGGCAAAAAGCCCGGGAAATTATTCAAAGTAGAGGTGGAGGTTTCTTCAAGTTGCTTAAATTACTCTCAGAAAATTATTCAAACCAGAGGTTGAGGTTTCCTCGAGTTGAATTTTGTTGCACATCCTGTTATGTATTTGGAAATTGCTACAAGCCCAAATGTTGCTACACAATTGGGCCGTCCAGTTCACCGAAAAAAAGCATACTGGACCGCCCATTGTTATCTACACTTCATAAATTTTGTGGCTTGTTAACCGCTACCAAATGTCTCAAAAAACAGTGAAATAAAACCAATACTTTATCCATTTCAGAAAATAAGTTCTATTTTTAAATTTTTAAAAAATATTTTTAATTTTAAATAATAATATTGTTTAATTAAGTTTAAAATGCAATTGAAATGGGATTTTTGAAACCACTCTCTCTCTCTATCTCTCGAGATAGAATAAACATTCACTATCTATACCACATCATTTTCATTCTTAATTAAAATTTTGTTGTTAATAATATATTTTATTCTTATAAAAAAATAATATAAAATATCATTCAATTTATTTTGGAGAACTAAACATTACATTAATGTTTTAATTAGTTCCTTATATGAGTTAAAAATAACGAATAATGCGTAAATAACCACCTATGATTTACAAGTTGTGCCATATCATCACATGCGGTTAAAAAGGCTGTTTAAAATAACACTAGTGGCTTTGAGCTGGACGGAATTGACATTTTGTTGATAATTCCGTCTTCATACTGTTAATTAATAAGCGTTTCAACTATTTTGCCCTAAATCTATGACTGAACATGACAAAAAATGCAAGTCGTTCAAAAGGAATGGAATCTAAAATCTATGAATTTGGAGAAATTGAACTGAATTTGGAGGTGGAGAAAAGACCATGGCCAAACACGTAACTTATAATGAGTTATGCTAACTTAACCAGGGTTTCGAGTTCGAGTTCTTAAAACGCAATTGTGTTAAATATTGGGAGGGAGAGTTTTACTTGGCTCGATTTCGAATTAGTCAAGTCCCTAGCGAGATCATATATATCGAGAGGTCAAAAAAATAAAAAGAGGTATTGGTGCACAAAAATCAACTTTATGAATATTTTTGTGTAACTTGTTATGAGCTTGTGTTACTCTATCCGTTACATAAAAATAAATATAATTTAAAATTTTTGATTAAATTAATTATTTTTTGAATCATAATTACTACAATTTCATACATATGTAGGGGATGGGATTACAATCAAAAGAAATTACATCAAATGTATTATTAAATCTAATATTCATTTGCTTAAATATCTAAATATATAAAATTATTTATTAATTTAAAAATTGGTCACTTTGACCAAAAATTCAAATAAAGTCAATTTTTTTGAGACTAGAAAGTAAGAACTTATACAGCATTTAAATATTATAAAAATTATATTTAATATTAAATATATATTTTAAGAAATAAATTTATAGTTAAACTTCAAATTTAATTTAATAAAGTCTACCAAATAAACTCATATACCAAGTTACACTTGACAATAACTCTCTTTAGAATTGATTTTTAAAATTGATTATAATTTATTTTAAAAAATAAGCTATTTTTAAATTATTTATTTTTGTTAATTTTAAAAAAACATTTTATTAATTAATAAATATTTATTTTAATGTATAATTTATTTTAATTAATAAATAAATATTAAAATAAGTTGTGCTACACATGGCCAACATGTCATTTTCCAATAAATATTATCATCTTGTTATTTACTAGCAACAATTTCAATTAAAACACCCTCCCAGTTCGCGATTCCGTCCCCCTCACGTAGCTACAAGCTGGCAAACCAACTATTAGGACATAGAAAATTTCGAACTAAATTCGTAAAATTGTATCTAATTTGCAAAAATTAGCTTGAATGTCTGGCGTCTGACGTTGTCTGGACTAGACATAATTATTTATTGATATATTATAAAAAAATTATTATAATATTTTATGTACTTTTTTT
>JAUMHB010078718.1:0-12337 GCA_032359685.1 Pittosporum tobira | reverse complement strand
TATATGAGGATAACGTTGCATGCATCACTCAGCTCAAGGAATGATTCATTAAGGGTGATCGAACGAAACATATCTTACCAAATTTTTGGTTCACACATGATCTACAAAAAGATGGTGAAATTATTATCCAACAAATTCGGTTAATTGAGAATGTGGCAGATTTATTTACTAAATCATTTCCTACAACAACTTTCAAGAAATTAGTTCATAGTATTGGATTACGACGACTTAAAGATTTCGAATGATGTGCTCATGCGAGAGAGGAAATACACATTGTACTCTTTTTCCCTTACCTATGATTTTTGTCCCATTGAATTTTTTCATGGTAAAGTTTTTAACGAGACAACGTGTATTTTTAATAAAAGCATTTTATTAAAATGGACATGTAAAGGAGAGTGTTATGAAATTCATGAATTTGTGGATGTCCATTCATATTCCTATGTATATTCATTTATCTATGATTTATTCATTGTACCACTATTTATGAGAGCATAAGAAAACTTAATATATATTGTAATTCACCATCTCATTTCACATATAAAAGGAGATTATTTGTAGTGAATAGGCATGCTTATGAATGAAAATATTATCTCATCTTTATTTTTCTCTCATATCATATTTGAGTTGATTACATAGATCACCGTTTTTATATTATTTATAATATTTATAAGTTTTAAAAATTTTCTTAAAAATGAGAAGTTAATTAATGATTGCAACAGCTCTGTCTTGTCAAAGAATAACAACTACACAGTCATACGCCCTATGAAGATGACAGGATCACACTGACCACAAAATTTAACAAATACTCTCTTCATTTTGATATGAATAGTCTTTTTAATAAAAAAATATATTATTTATAATAATTTTATAATTAAAAATAAATTAAAATTTTATAATTATTCTTTTATAGAAAATTGAAAAAATAAATACAAAGAGAGAATATTTTTAAAAAATATGAGATAAATAATGAATATTATAAAAAAATTAATTAATTAATTTTTTTAAAATATGTAAATGACAATTATTTAAGAATAAAAATAAATTTCTAAAAAATTTATTATTTTAAAATGGAATAAGTAACATTTTATATGGACTACTAAAATGAAAAGTTAAAATAAAGAGACTACTAATAAAACAATTATAAAATAAAAAATTCCTTTGATAAAAGATAGTAACTAGCTATCTATTTTATATCATCATTTCTCTCGTATTTTTTTCTTTTTCTCTTGTAATATTTAGTATCTAAAAAAACTAATTTAATATTAATTTTTTAAAAACACACGTGATGTGTACATGATTATTAATTTATTAAATTAGATAATATCCAAATCTATTCATCCACGAATATTATGGTAAGCATTTTCAATCACCTTGTCAAGGAAGATGGAATCTAACTTATATAACCCTTTCAAGAATTGAATCCTATTTTTCACGTTTATACTTCTTAAAAATGAGTTACCTTATCAATCATGTTAATATAATAATTATAAATTTTTCTTAAGGTGCACATCACAAATTCTCTAATATATCACAATTATTATATTTAACAATAAAAATAAGATGAAGATGTACTCCTAAAATATACCATCTTTACAAGTAAAAGTCATTTTGTAATGAAAGTAATATATGAAATAATATTTATATACTTTAATTTGATAGTTACATAAATTAATTTGATACGTAATATTAATGTTCTAAAAATTTATATTAACACAAAATTTCTGACGGTAGAAGAAATATTAAACGTTTGATTTTAAACGTCTAATTAATTTAAAAATAAAAAAATTTATTTAAAATTTAATCAAAAATTAATAAAAATTAAGTCAGAATTTTTAGTTTTCCAAATTTCTTAAAATATTAAGTCCCCCTAATAATATGTTATCGGAAATCTCTCGACAAAATATTCAGACATCAAATATAGTTGTGCAATAACACAATATCCGCAATATATGTTACCAAATCTATCAACCACGTATATTTCGATTAATGTTTTGGTTTTGACCATATCATTGCATATATCTCATGAATAAAACGCGTTTATTTCGATTAATGTTTTGGTTTTGACCCATCAGTGACTACCATCCGCCACGTCATTACCCAGCCGCATGGACATAAATCTTCTCCATCTTTCATCTTTTCACCTCATCTTGTATTGTCTAGCTGTATTCACGGGCATCATATTGCGTTCTTTAAACCTGTTTTTTGATTCTTAAATCGAATGATCATTGTAAACGTGCAACTAATAACGATACCCATTTGTCAAAATCAAGTCTTTCAATCAATATACGCGCACATATAGTGGAGTGTTTTGAGGGGTTTACTGATGGGACTTTAATAGATGGGTTCTCTGGAAAATGGTCTTTCATTGAAGAGAGAACATAATCCCCTTCGTTCAACCAGCAAGAGTGACAGGAACTCGTTTAGTCAAAGACCCAGATCGAGATTTGCAAGATTTTTGTTGTTCAAGAAGCTTGATTACCTCCAATGGATTTGTACAGTTGCTGTGTTTCTCTTCTTTGTTGTTCTTTTTCAAATGTTTTTACCAGGGTCAGTGATGGAAAAGTCTGGGGATTTGTTGAGAGAACAAGAGATTGCTTATGAGGATTTGACATTTTTGAAAGAGATGATGGGTGGATTGGATTTTGGGGAAGGTATAAAGTTTGAGCCATCAAAGGTTTTAGCTAAGTTTCAGAAAGAGCTCAGTAATGGATCTAATGGGTCAATCAGAGGAGTTAGATTTGGGTACAGAAAACCCCAGCTTGCTATGGTGAGTACTCATAATCTTATTGTAATGGGTAATGTCAACTTGAATTGCAATTTGTGTATGTATGATAGCCTTAATTCATGGGTTTTTACTTTTTCTGTTTCTAGTAAAATGTAAATTTATTTGAAGTAGGTAGCTTGTTGGGCAAAATTGTTATTTGGTTTTGTGGCATTCTACTGAAGTCTTGATTCCTATGTCTAGGTGTTTGCAGATCTATTGGTTGACCCGCAGCAGATACTGATGGTTACAGTTGCAGCTGCATTGCACGAAATTGGATACGAAATTGAGGTAATCTTCTTTAGTCGACAACTCTCGTGTTAATCCATACTTGGATTGCTATTAACTATAATCATGGGTGTTGGTTCTTGCGTTTGTAGTCCTTTTAACTGGAACGGCTTTATTTCAGTTACACAGAAGTTTGATAAGAGTAGCCATTTAGTCAATAGCATTTCCAAGATGGAGATTTGGCTGACTTGAGCTTGCAAACCATTACTTGTTTGTTACTTATTTCCAGTAAAATGTTAACATCCAATGTGAATATAATATTTTTAAACACTTAGGGTAATTGGGAAGCTCTGAGGCATAAATTAACTGACTGATTAACTTATAATTCGAGCCTAGAAACTTATGGGCGTGTACTGTTCAGATAGATATGTGGAAATTCTCAGCTTTCATTAGGGATATTATCAGTGTTGTACCGTGAAGGATTGGGCTCCTTGATATAGTTGCTTCATTGAGAGTTATTACGTATGTCTTAGCAATCATTCACAATAGTATGCACTAGAAGTTACTAGGGAGTAGGGACTCTCTTATAGGGCCAAATACCAATAGATCCTGACCAAGTACAGAATATTCACTAAACTCATAATGTTGAGTTCCTTTTAGGGTGGGAAAGTCAATTACTTCTTAGATGCGTTGCAGTTGATATTTTAGGGACTCACAGGCATTCAAATAACCAAAATGTTCTACGGAAACAACCATTAAATGATAGGATAACCTCTTGAAGCCTTATTGTCGGATATAGCCCTGACCGCCTTATCACAATATTGACATTCAGATTAAATGCAATACCATCTTAAATTGAATCACTAATTTCCTACATAAATATGAATCTATTCATCAAAGAATTATACATCATTATGTCCAATGTAAATATAAGCTTTAAAATGCACTCAGTTCTAGAAAACAGAGGAAGGCAGTAAGTACAAAGGGTATGGAACGAGAGATTAGTCAATGCAAATTAGTAGTGTAAGTAATGGAAGTTGGGAGATAGACGATAGATGACTGATCCTAACTTTGAGATGATATATTGACATAAAAGATTGTTGGGCGAGCAATTCTAACAGTTTAAGGGTTAAATATTTGGTTATTACTAAAATTTTTGTGAGTTCTTGTTGCTTGTCTAGTTATTGTGCTTTTATTTCTCTTATTACACATTTAAGTATTAGATATGATCTTCTGACTGTATTCTTCCATGAGTTACATAGAGCTGTCTAAATATTTTTCTCTTCTCTGTCTCCAGGTTCACTCACTTGAAGATGGTCCTGCACATTCTGTTTGGAGAACTATAGGAGTTCCAGTAAACATCATGCAATCTACTGAGAAGAAGAAGATCATCGTAGACTGGCTAAAGTATGACTTTCATGCTCATTTGATGAACTTCTAACTAGAATAATCCTTTAACTGTTTGAAAATTTATTTGGGGTATGTAAACATCATGTATGGTCTTTGATATACTTTATTACGCATCGGTTCTAACCTAATGCTGACATTTATGGTGATCAAAATAGTAATCCTGATTCCTTGTATAGATTCCTCCTATTCCAGTTCTTTTGGTAACATAAAATGTCACATATGCAAACCTTGTTAAAACTATATAAGATGTTCTGTCAAAGTGAACTATTCTCTATAGTCTCTATGACTTCTGTAAGAGGCTGGAAATTTCTTTCTAAAAACAACGAAAATGGTTTCACCTTAAAGAAACTGTAGAGGTTGGGGTCTTTGTTAATTGTTTTATGTGCCTGTGCAGCTATGATGGCATACTTGTGAACAGTCTTGAAGCCAAGGGAGTTATTTCTTGGTAAGCCTTATCATTTAATACTACAACCAGATAGAATTTTGATAAAATGTAGTTGCAGATAAGAAAATGTAACAACTGTTTTGGTAGTTTCGACCTTTTCACAGTTGCCAGATCGATACATCAAATAGATGATGATGATTTTACTTGTTACAGTCTTTCGCAGGAACCTTTCAAATCTGTACCTCTCATATGGACAATTCATGAAAGAACTCTTCCTTCTCGTTTAAGAAAATACATGTCGAATGGTCAGACCGAGTTCTTGGATGACTGGAAAATTGCCTTTAATCGTGCTACAGTTGTTGTCTTCCCAAATCATGTCTTGCCGGTAATACATAGTCCAACAAGTTTCTGATTGAATTTATCATCATCTTGTTTCAAATTTTATTGGGGTAAACTGGTAACATTGTTTTGATTATTTTATGGGAAAACTGACCTTGACAACTGTTGTGGTAAGCTCACCACTACCATGAACTTGTTCTGAAACCACACAAGCAAAATATTTGTGCTTATCAATTGCCTTTGTAAGATAGGCACACCCACTTACTTGATTTTGACAAAACTATCCTTATTTAATGCTTATTTTGTTGCCCGTTTACTATGAGAAGTAAGGATGTTTTGGTCCAGATTTGAATGTGGAAAAGGGCTATATTACAGCAACAGTTGTGGATCTTGGGGATCCCTTTATTTGACACATATTCTATTCATATGTTAAATGAGGATGATTAGATGTATATCATGGATCTATGTCATCAATTTCGTAAATTTCACCAATCAGAATAAAGAAAAATCTTAACAATTTCTTTACCAAACAGGAGAATGATTTGCAATTTAAGAAAAAAATAAAGGTGCACAAACGTTGGAGCAATTCAAACTCATGACCTTTTACTGTTTAGTTTCATATATTTGAGTAGCATGAATTTTTTAGTTTATCAAATCATGTCGATAAATACATTCGCATGAAGATGCATAACCTGTTCCTGATTCTAACTTACCTTTACTTTTTCAGGTGCTTTACTCACCATGTGATTCTGGAAACTACTTTGTTATTCCAGGCTCTCCTGCTGACGCTTGGGAAGTAGATAATTTCCTGGTTTCACACCAAGATAATCTGCGGGACCAGATGAACTTTGCGCCTGATGACTTTGTTATTGCCATTGCGGGAAGTCAACTTTTATATGGAGGTTTGTGGCTAGAGCATGCCCTTGTTCTTCAGGCTCTGCTACCACTTTTGGCGGACTTCCCACATGTTAACAATTACAACTCTCATCTCAAAATTGTGGTCTTAACTACGGCATCTAACAGGAATTACAGCGTGGCTTTGGAGGTTAAGCTCTGTTTGATGATTTTAGTTCTTGCTGTCACTTCTTTTGGCTTGTTTTTTTAACTTTGTAAAAGTTGGTCATCATAACTTTTTTAATAGTTTCTTGTTCTTTTCCATAGGCCATTGCTATGAACTTGAGATACCCACTGGGAACTGTGAAGCATATTGCTATTGATGAAGATGTGGACAGTGTTCTAAGTATGGTTGATCTTGTCATGTATGGATCATTTCTTGAAGAACAATGTTTTCCTGACATTTTGAGGAGAGCAATGTGTTTTGAGAAACCAATCATAGCGCCAAACCTCTCCATGATAAATAAATATGTAAGCTTATAAGTGGTACATTCTTTTTACTCATGCATATATGCCAGTATCTTATGTTTATATATATACGACTGAATAACGAATTTAGAGGAAGTGGTGGACTTTGATCTGTTTATACATGTCATATGTATATAAAGTAAATAGACATAAGGTATAATATATATAAGAGATCTGTATTTCATTTGTTCCCTTTACTCGTATATTTTCATTCTGTTATTAATATTTCAGACTCTTTTGTTTCTGTTTACTCAATCAATTGAAAATTTCTCAGGTTGATGACAGGGTGAATGGCTATCTTTTTCCAAAGGAGAATATCAAGACTCTAACACAGATCTTGTTGGAAATTATCTCGAAAGGAAAACTATCATCCCTAGCACGGAATGTTGCATCTATCGGCAAACATACCGCTAAAGACCTAATGGTTTTGGAAACTATTGAAGGCTACTCTTCACTATTGGAGAATGTTCTCAAGTTCCCGTCAGAAGTTGCATTACCTCGGGCTGTCTCAGATATTCCACCAAAGCTTAAGGCAGAGTGGCAGTGGCATCATTTTGAAAACATTACAGGTCAAGAAAATCAAAGTAGAACTTTGAGAAGCTACATTTATTTAGATGAGGTCGAGAAGCAACATAGCCATTCTCAAGGAGAGAGTTCCGGCACTGTGAATACAACAGATGAAACATTTTTATACAGAATCTGGGAAGAAGAAAAGTTTACTCAAATGGTTAACATCAGGAAGAGGAGAGAAGATGATGAGGTAAGTGACACACACACATATATATTTACCATGTATGTGAGTATCTATTTCTGTTTATGTACTTGGTTAAACAATCTACGCACACTTGTTTTATAAAATTTGATGCAGTTGAAGGACAGAACTGATCAGCCTAGGGGAACATGGGAGGATGTATATCGAAATGCCAAAAAGGCTGACCGTTCAAAGAATGATTTGCATGAAAGGGATGATGGGGAGCTTGAAAGGACAGGCCAACCTTTAACCATATATGAACCTTACCTTGGTGAAGGAGCCTGGCTCTTTTTGCACCGTAATTCACTCTATCGCGGGCTTGGATTGGTGAGTTACAGATTAGGTTCTTACTTAATTTATTGACATACCATATCCAATTCTTCGGATACAGTGGAAGGCTATACATGGATTCATATACTTATGTGGAAGTTGGTTGCATTATTTCTTTATTTTAATAACAAAATTACTCTATAATTGCAGTCCAGCAAAGGTAGAAGATCAGGAGCAGATGATGTCGATGCACCTTCTCGTCTTCCGCTCCTGAACAACGCTTATTATCGAGACGTACTTCGTGAACATGGAGCCTTCTTCGCAATCGCCAATAGGATTGACCGTATACACAAAAATGCTTGGATAGGATTTCAGTCTTGGAGAGCTACAGCTAGGAAGGTTTGTATATATCTGTAATTTTATTATTCAGGGATGTTTACTTACCTATCTTCCCATTGAACATCATATGCTTTCACTTTCTTTGGATTTTCCCTGCATTTTGTTTTTTGTTGCTGATTGCCCTCAAATATTTGATAAATTATGAGTTCGGATGACTTGTTAATACCTTTAGTACGAAATGTGTGGTAAAATTTGGCCATTCCTTTGAAAAATTTTAATTCTGGTAGACATGAGAATCATTATTCTGCCCAATTATTTTTTTGACAGGGTATATAAATATAAAAGGCTTCAATACTTGAAGCCTGAGGGAAAGGGAATTAAATAGGTCTGCAAATGGCAGGCTCTGGGGGGTTCAGATGGACCAGCCTTTCCTCTATTTACACAGCTGTTTCCCGGACTTTAACACAATTTTGCCAAAAATTGCTAAACTGAGGAATGCAGTATTTAGCGTAGTAGATGATATAATGTACATTAAACTTTCTACTTGTACTTGTGACTACTATTTCTGCTGGAGTTGGTTCACAACTGGAGTTCAGTTTAGAATTGTGAATATTTATATATGTTTGAATATTGTAATTTTTAATGACATTTCGACAACATGAAAAAAGGTAGAATTCTTAAGTTCCATATAAAAGAATGAAAAATTGACTTTTAACTTGTTGAAAACCACTGAATGGCTTGTAGATAAATTTGTTCCAGATGTACAGGATCTCGAGTACACAACTATCAGATTTAATATGAATAAAAGTCAAATAATTGTGAATTAATTTATGCTTTTAACACAGTATTGTTTCATCTCTAACATTGAGGCTTAAACAGGATTCCTTGTCTAGGAATGCTGAAATTGCATTGCTAGATAGTATCCAAGCACGAAGACACGGTGATGCTCTCTATTTTTGGGCACGTATGGACAAGGATACAAGAAACCCATTGCAACAGGACTTCTGGTCATTCTGTGATGCTATAAATGCAGGAAATTGCAAGTAAGACTATTCATGTCTGTCACTTTTTTACTTTTTAGCCCTCAGCACAAAAATCCTACGACACACTTACACTTTACTATCACGTTTGTGCAAATTTTGGAATTTTCCTTTTCATAATTTTACTTGAGATGTTGACTTGATTTTACTTTATTAAGGTTTGCTTTCTCTGAGGCTCTTAAGAAGATGTACAGTGTGAAGCATGATCTGAATTCTCTCCCTCCAATGCCAGTAGACGGTGACACATGGTCTGTCATGCACAGCTGGGCTTTGCCAACCCGGTCCTTCTTAGAATTTGTGATGTTCTCAAGGTTTGATAATATCCATTGTTGCTTTTTATGAATTTTTATTTAGCTTTTTCACTTTTCTGATAAATGTTCTCTGAACATATGTTGCTCATCTTATCCATCCGAAGGATTTTTTTGTGTTCATTTCATTTGGTAATATGTATTCTGCATTTTTGCTACACTGCAGAATGTTTGTGGATGCCCTGGATGCACAATTCTATGATGAATATCATCAAAGTGGGTACTGTTATCTAAGTTTATCCAAGGTAATATCTTTTGCTTCGAACAATTGATTTCATGCTATTGCACGAAATTCTCTTTGTTTCACTTGAAGTTTTGAAGTTTCTACTAAAAAAAAGTTGTTTGGCCATGGAATATGTTTCGTAATCTTGATGAATAAACCTCAGTTACCCACATGCTAGGTTTTGGCGCATAAAATATATTGGAATTCAGTTGAAAAACATGAAATAGTGGGAGCAATTCATTTTGAAAAATAAATAAATATAATAATATTATTAGTTGATCGTGATGTAGTACTCATAATAACAACTATCAGTGAATGATATAAAAAATAGCAATAGAGACTATTCTGAAATTTATACACTTTAAGAACTATATCCATATAACTTTAGAAAGTTATACCCTCGAGAAAACACATCGAGAAAAAGAACAAATATGGACTTAAATAGAGTTACAGTTGTTATATCTTAATTTCTATTGTTTTTCATGGTGAAATTCTGTTAAAATTAGGATAGGCTCTCAAAAATATTACTAACTGGATATCAACGATGGAAAATTTAATTAGCAGGACAAGCATTGTTACTCTCGGGTACTTGAGCTACTCATAAATGTCTGGGCGTACCATAGTTCAAGAAGGATGGTGTATGTGAATTCGAAGACCGGGTTGATGCAAGAACACCACAGATTGAAGAGCCGTAGAGGTCAAATGTGGGTCAAATGGTTTCATCCCGACACCCTCAAGAGCATGGATGAAGACTTAGCCGAGGAGTACGATTCTGACCGCCCAAAAAGACGATGGCTATGGCCCTCAACAGGTGAGGTCTTCTGGAAGGGATTATATGAAAAAGAGAAGAATCAAAGAAACCGTGAGAAAGAGAAGAGAAGGCAACAAAGTAAGGATAAGATCGATAGGATAAAGAGGAGAACTCGACAAAAAACAATAGGGAAGTACGTGAAACCTCCACCGGAGCAGGTGAATGTATCAAATTCCACAGTAGTTATCGCCAGATGATAGATATAGCATTGTCTCTATAGGTCCTGGGCATATTGGACAGTAGGCTGATTTGATAAAATCCATTCTTTTACTAATATCTTCATTACATTTACTTTTTTTTCCGGAAAGGATGCTTAGGGTTCATGTACGTATTTGAGGCTTTTGTATCGAAATGCATCCTTCTGAAATTTATGCTGATGGACGTCTGTCTGTATAATTTTAATTTTAATTTTAAATATAATTCTTTTCCTTATTTATCTGCCACTCCTATCCTATGAGCTATAATAGAATTTGGAAAGAAGGCAGAATGCCCTCTAGTCTCACTGATGTTGACCACCTCTTCTCTTGTCTCTATGTGTTACACCAGTTGAATTTTCGTTTAAAATTCGAATTTAATTCGTTAAAAAAAATTATTTATTTTAACAAGTCAAATTTAAACTCAATCTATTAAGAATTTGATAATATTAAACTATAATCCTGACATTTTATCATCTTACTTAATACTATTATATTTTGATGAAATTATTAATTTTCCTTCGAATGAATTAATATTATTTTCTAAAAATAACCAATCTTAATGATTACTCAAATAGCCTTTAAATAGTTTACCATACTAGGGATTGTATCCACCAAAACGAAATTTAAAAAGAATTTTAACCACCTCATCATTTTACCATATCAGCCGCAACTTAGAAAAGCTCGCTTTACTTTGAATATCAACCGGAATCATATCTCAAAAGATCAAACAATTCATAATTCGTCAGTTTCCTGGGCTTCTGAGTTCATGCGAGTGCCAGAACTTCAAACATTGTAGTACTTTGGAGTATAACTTAGTAACTTAAAAATAATAAAATGAAAAAAAAATTAAAAAATTAGTAATAATTACAACAGAAACATGCGTAGAACATAATAATTGCTTTTTCATATACCCAATATTAATAAAACAATAAGATATACCTCAAAGCAAGGAACCTTTCAAATCGATACATCAAATAAATGATGATGAATATGTAACAACTGTTTTCCTTCATTTGTTAATATTTTCGACTTTTTCACACACTTGCCAGATCGATACGTCAAATAAATGATGACGATTTTACTTGTTAGAGTCTTTCGCAGAAATCTGTTCCTCTCATACGGACAATTCATGAAAGAACCCTTCCTTCTGCATTAAGAAAATACAGTCAGAAAGAGTTTTTAGATGACTTGAAAATCGGCTTTAATCTTGCTACAGTTGTTTGTCTTCCTAAATCACGCCTTGCCGGTAATGCAACGTCCAACAAGTTTCTGGTTGAGTTTCTGTATTTCATTCGTTCCCTTTACTCGTATATTTT
This sequence comes from Pittosporum tobira, assembly GCA_032359685.1. Taxonomy (NCBI): domain Eukaryota; kingdom Viridiplantae; phylum Streptophyta; class Magnoliopsida; order Apiales; family Pittosporaceae; genus Pittosporum; species Pittosporum tobira. The sequence continues at coordinate 597 of JAUMHB010078718.1, read as the reverse complement.
CATTCTGTTATTTAATTATATTTCACTCTTTTGTTTATGTTTTACTCAATCAATTGAGAATCTCTCAAGTTGATGACAGGGTGGTGAATGGTTATCTTTTCCCAAAGGAGAATATCAAGGCTCTAACACAGATCGTGTTGGAAATTAAATTATCTCGGAAGGAAAACCATCATCCCTAGCTCGGAATGTTGCATCTATCGGTAAACATACCGCTAAAAACCTAATGGTTTTGGAAACTATTGAAGGCTACTCTTGACTATTGGAGAATGTTCTCAAATTCCCACCAGAAGTTGCATTACCTCGGGCTATCTATGATATTCCACCAAATCTTAAGGCAGAGTAAAACATTACATGTCAAGAAAATCAAAATATAACTGTGAGAAGCTACAATTTTTTTTAGATAAGGTCGAGAAGCAACGTAGCCATTCTCAAGGAGAGAGTTCCGTTAATGTGAATACAACAGATGAAACATTTTTATACAGTATATGCGAAGTAGAAAAGTTCACTTAAATGGTTAACAACAGGAAGAGAAGAGAGGAGAAGATGATGAGTTAAGTGACACACACACACACACACACACACACACACACACACACA
>JAUMHB010078707.1:0-10903 GCA_032359685.1 Pittosporum tobira | reverse complement strand
AACAACAATTAAGTGGGAACAAATAACAATTTATATTATGGAAAAAGAAAAATATGTGGTAAGTTATAACCAAGCTCTAATAACATAGACTTTAAATTATTCTAATAACGTTTTTTTTTTAAATGTTTTCAATTGCTTTCTTAAATATTAAGTTTAGGAATAATTTTAATTAACTAACTTATTTGTTGTATACAATACAATCAATATGCTCCATTCGTTCTTAAAAAAATGAATAAAATTGATAAAATACGTAAATTAAGAAAATTAATTTTTTATGAGATAATATATTTTTTTGACAAAATTGTATTTACAAATGTATTTTACAATAATAGAGAAAGAAAAAAAGAGTTTTGATGTGACATAAAGTGAGGATAAAAAAATAATTACAAACTAAAGGTGATAGATTAAATTATTCTTTTTGGGACGATAAAAATGGTATCTGAGCTTATTATTTTTAGGACAAATGGAGTATTATATAAATATATAAACATTGAGCTTATTTTAGTTTATTTGTCGAGTCGACTCGGTTCAATTGTCGAGTTGACTCAATTCTGAAGTTTTAAATTTGAAATTTTGGATCAAGTTGGCTATAAACTTAATTCATAAATTAATATACTTCTTATTATAAACACTAAGTTTGTTGGTATAAATCAAACTGTTCTTTTGTTTTATTACCGCGTTGACTTGAACGTAGAGACATTAGATATGTAATTTGAGTTTAGTACTATGTAAACTCATATTTTTTTGATCAAGTATTAAAATTTATGATTTAATCATCGAATGCTAGATAATCACATAGCATAAATAATAATAAATATAATTTTATATGCATAAATTTGTACCTATTTACATATTTAAGCGGACATGGACCAAAACAATATTGAATCATAGCAAATAAATTACCAAATGAAACGTGAAGAACCAACAAAGAAAAAAATATAAAAAAATTACTATGAACAGAATATTAAAAAATTAAATATAGCCCAAATAACGTCAAATGTTTTATAGGGAAAAATAAAAAAAAATATTATAAATAACATACTTAAAAAATTGCGTCTAACACGAATAATACCCGTGTTAAGGCTAATTATTAATAAATAAAAAATTTTAATAGTATTTTTAATTAACAAACTTCTTAATTTTAACTTGGTAAATTTACATCGATCAAGTTGTGTTAAATTGTTAATGGGCTGCTGAGGAAAGTAAAAGGGCCTACATTAGTGTTTTAAAAACGTGGAGACCAAATAAAATAAAAAAATCAAGTCGTGTTAAATTGTTAAATGAGATAGCTGTGAAAAGTTAAAAGAGCATATATTATATTTTAGTAATAATAATTTTTTATTTTTAAAATTTTATAAGTTAGACAGGAATTAGAATTTTTAAAAATATTGGCGTTATTGACCGTCAAAGTGTCAATGGTTTATCTAAAATCTAACCTAAAAATATAAAAAGATAATAATAAATTAACACTTAAATATACGCCGTAATTAGGAATTTATACGTGTCATGGTGACGGGTAGTACCTCTTTCGAAAATCTGAATCATAATGGCCTATATAAATAGCCTTCTCCAAACAAACACTCCCTTCGTTTTTCGTGCTCATTGTAACCCATCAAACAGCAACTGGAAATACAGTAGCCTCGCTCTGCTCTCCTCTTCGATTTCCGTTGGCTCGTCTCGATCTCTAAATTACCCATCTTCGAGCAAGTTGAGAACAAGATGGTCTCTGATCATGGTGTTTCAGAGATAATCTAAAGGTAATTATGAATCCTCTAAGTGAATTTTGCTTTTTATTTTGCGAAATTTCTGATTGCTGCTGGTTGATGAAACCCTAGTTTATGGAGATTGAGTAAGCAGTTTTTCCATGATTTTGGCTTCACTTATATATGACTGCTTAATGTTTATTGTGATAAATTTTCAGATCAGGTGGGCATGTATGTAATGTATATTTATCTATGTATGTATGTATATGTGCGTGTGTGTGTATGGCAACTCTATCCCACAATTTTGGTATGTGTGGTGCCGATTTTAGGACCAGTCAAAATTATATTTGAATATTATTTTATTTTTTTTTATAAATTTTGAGATATTTATATGTTATACTCCCTCCGTTCCATAAAAAAATTAGCTTAATTAAATTTTTTTGGTCAGATTGACCAAATTTCAAATTTCAAATTAATCTCTTATATATTTCTTATATATTTAGATATTTAAACAAACGAACGTTAGATCTAGAAGTGTTTGATGTAGTTTTTAATAATTATAGTTTCGTCGTCTATCTATGTATATATTAGTAATCATTTTGATTAAAAAATAATCAATTTGACTAAAAAAAATCAAACAAGACCACTTTTTATAGGACAAATGAAGTATATTTTAAGTGGGGTCACAGTAAATATATTAATAAAATAAATTTTGTTTATTTTAATTTTTCTTTATTATGCTATAATGTATGGATACATATCAGTGTCTTTATATTTTTTACTTTTGATTATATCAAAAAAAAGAGTTAAAGATAGAATATTTTTTATGCCTCTTAATATCAGTAACATACACTGCAAAAAGAAACGTTCGAAACACTGGGGGATGGATGGAGTACATGTTTATGTTATTATGTATGTGCGTGTATATATATGCATATCAGTTGAAACTCTTGGAATGGTATGCCTTGAAATTTGTATACTTTACTCAAAAAGTACTGGAGTTTAGTTGAGAGTTGGAATTGGACGTATATATGATCGATATCAATCTGTATATTTATATGATCACTAGAATTTTGTAGATATATCCGCAGCAGGGTTTTATCTGTGAAGAATACTATAAATAAATTTATTCCTATATTTCTCTTTTCTTGCTGGTTAATTCAGATATGCATATGTAATTTGATATTGTATACTGTAAATCAGTAGATAAGGATATGTTTTAACTCACTTATTGAACAAAAGAAGAGAGGATACGTAATAGTAGAGCTATCAGATCCATTAACATGTTAATCAAGTGTATTAACTAGGAAGAATCAGTTTTCTGGTAGAAATTTATTGGTAGCTTGCATTTGGAGACACCAACTTGAAATCAAGCATATTTAACTATGATTTGGCCTACAAAGCTGTCAATTTTGGATTTTACCGCTACGTTTTGGATTTCAGCAAAGTATGCGCATTGATGAGTTTTGTTTTTGATGTATAACAAATGTAATTGAATTATTTGCCACCGATGCCTTAGTAGCTACCTGAGGATACTCCGAGAGTGGTACTGAGATTTTTAAAGTCAAAACATTAGTATCTCATATTCAGCCATATTAGATTGTGATTCTTGATCATTTGCTTTACTTGGATTAGTAAAATCTAATTTTATATCATCATCAGAATCATGTATATTGGGATAGCTGCTTTAACTTAAACTATTTCTTAGGTGAAGCCTTTTTGTCCTTTTCCTTTTTTTTTTTTTTTTTCCTTCTCTTTTTGCCAAGTAAAACCCTTTGTTTCATGCTTTGTACAACCTTAAAGTTGATGTATCTTTCTTTAACTTAACATAACTATTTGTTAGCTGAAACCCTTGTTTCATACTTTGTACAAGCTCTAAGTTGATCTATCCTTCTTAACTGCAGGTTTGGTACTAATCATTGTTTGTTTTTTTTGACAGAATTTTACTTCTTGATGAATATTCTCTAGCAGATTTATTTTTTTTAATTGATGCTTTGGTTTTGTACATGCACAAGACCTTTAAGATGCAATCTGCAAGTCCGGACTCACCTAATCAAGATAGAGAACCATTTGTTGAGGTTGATCCATCTGGACGATTTGGTCGATACAGCGATCTACTAGGTGTTGGTGCTGTTAAGAAGGTTTATAGGGGATTTGATCAAGAGGAAGGTCGAGACGTGGCATGGAATCAGGTTCGTTTGAAGAAGTTCAATGAGGACCCGTCTGTCGTGAATAGGCTCTTCTCAGAAATTGAGTTGCTTCAAACACTGAAAAACGAGAACATCATTGTTCTATACGGTTTCTGGAAAGACATTGAGCATAACACATTGAATTTCATCACCGAGGCATGCACATCAGGTAATCTGAGGGATTATAGGAAAAAGCATCGTCGTGTGTCATTGAAGGCCTTGAAGAAGTGGTCAAAGCAGATACTTTCAGGCTTGGAATATTTGCATAACCACGAGCCTTGTATCATTCATAGAGATCTGAACTGCAGCAACATATTCATCAATGGGAATCTCGGAAAGGTATATCTAATCCTCTTCCCGCTTATAATTTTTCTTTGATAGTACCTCCGTTCCAAAACTAGATATGGTTATTCATTACCATTTCATTATAGATATATGTTGGATTTTACAGCATCTCTAAAAACTATTATTTTAAAAATATTTTACTTTTATGTAAAAATTGTAACAGAAAATTTATTTTTAAAAACCATCGTTTTTATAAGATATCTCTAATTTTGGAATGGAGTATTAAACTTGAGGTTCTTGTATGGTTTTATATGTCCATAATCATGTTTGAAAGGATTTTATATGCTCGTTTTATGTTTGAAAGGTTTTTATATTCGTTTCTCTTGGCAGCTATTTATGTCGTCATTTTTAGAATTCAGTGTCAAGATGGTAGAACCCATAAACTCGGACGTAATACACCCGCCGTTCCACAAAACGAGCATCATTTCATCTTTAACGATATATTTGATTATAGATTTACCTTAAATATAACAAATATTTAGTTTAGTGGTGATGGCATAATAGCGACGGTGTAATTTTAAACTTGAAAAGGTTTCATGTTATATCGTGATAACAAATGGGGCTCTTTTATGGGCAATTTCTCTCTTCCCCTGTTCCTAAGGAATATGACACTTTTTGTGGAATCGACAGATTCTTCACGGATTAGAATCAATAGCCATTGAAATATAGAGAGAGAGCAGTTATAACATATATTCATTCCATGCAAACAAAGCTGGGGCCTTTATTTCTAGTTAATTGCTTTTATTTTTTTAATCCAGGGAACTTGTTAAAGTGGACTAATTTATGTGTACAGGTCAAAATTGGCGATCTAGGGTTGGCAGCAGTAGTAGGGAAGAGCCATGCTGCACATTCATTATTAGGCACACCAGAATACATGGCCCCTGAGCTGTACGAGGAGGACTACACGGAGTTAGTAGACATATACTCATTCGGTATGTCCTTACTCGAAATGGCCACGATGGAGATACCGTACTGTGAGTGCGACAATGTTGCTAAGATTTACAAGAAGGTGACAGCTGGCGTGAAGCCTCAGTCCATTAACAAAGTGACAAATCTGGACTTGAAGACTTTTATTGAAAGGTGCATTGGCCAGCCCCGAGCACGACCATCGGCCTCTGACCTTCTCAAGGACCCTTTCCTTTCTGAAGTCGAGGATAGTGAAAACGACTCTGGTGTTAACTGATGGAAATTATTCGTTCTGCTAACCTAGGTTTTTAGTCTTTCGACGATTATTTTTCCTCCCTTTCATGTAATTCCTTAGCATCTGGGTAATTTTTGGAATCTGAACACATCTGATCTTCCCCGGTAGATATGGTAGAGTGGGTAAAAGCAATTTGATATCGAGAAAAATGAAATAGCCTCTCCCAAATTGCTACTTACATTCATTGGATTTGTATTTCACCATTTTTCATGTTGCTTGTATCATTTTTAAGTGCATGTATGTGTGCTTCTTAACACAGAAGATCATTTAGACTTTAGCTGTTCCTGTCCACGTTCCCGCACGGAAGGTTCAATGAATCCTCCAATTTTTAAACTCACCGTTCACGTTGGACTTTAAGCGAGCCAAGCTAGACGTTCATGACCCCTACGAGTGAATCAAATGAGGATGTATCCAAAAAAAAAATAATCAAACAAGTTTGAGCACCAAAAGATTTTTCAAGTCTAATAAATTTATTCTGACACTCAACGAATTTAGGGTTAGGTTACAAAATTATTATTGAACTAAAAAAGTTATAATTAACTCATTGAAGTTTATTTTTGTAATATTATGTTAATTTTTTTTGTTACTTTTGATGAAAAATGTCACATAAGATAGAGAAAGATGACTGTGATATATTACGTCAAATCATGTAAGAGAGAGAAAACTGCCAATATAAAAAAAGTCATAAAATTTGAATATTAAAAATAAATTTGAATTTGTTAAACAAAAAAACTAAAATTCAAAATTATTAATTATTTTTTAACGTGAATTTTTTTTTAAAATGTAATTAAATAATAAATAAATAATTTATTTTTAACCTTTGTTTTATTTAAAAAGTAATCATAATATATAAAATGATTATAATTAACTAACAAATGAGTTTAAATTTTATATTACTGTTTAATTTCATTTTTAGAAAGTGAGTTTTTCTTACTTAACAATATATTTTTCTTAAGATCAAATATGTAATTGAATATATTCCTAGTATATTTATTGAACAATATATTTTTTAATTGAACAATATATTTTTCTTAATAATGAATATGTAATTGATTATATATATTCAATTATGTATTTATTCTTAAGAAAAATACATTGTTAATTAATAGAAACTCATTTTATAAAAATGAAAACAGTAATATAACTTTTAAACTCATTTATTAGTTAATTATAATATTTTTCTATATTATGATTACTTTTAAAATAAAACAAAGGTTAAAATAACTAATTTATTTATTATTTAATTACATTTTTATTTTTCACATTAAAATTATATTAAATTTTTTTTGTTTAACAATTTCAAATTTATTTTTAATATTCAAATTTTATGATTTTTTTACATTAACAACTTTCTCTTTCCTATATGATTTGATGTGACATATCTCAATTAACTTTTTCTCTTATGTGGCACTTTCCAACAAAAATAACAAAAAAAATAATAAAGTATTACAAAAATAAGCTTAGTAAATTAATTGTATTTTTTTTTAATTCATTAATAGTTTTATAACCTAATTCTAAGTTAGGTGAGTACTTAAAACATTTATCCCTTTTCTAGATAGATCAGAAACCTTCCGGATAATTTCTCTTTGTCCGCGGTCATCCACGTTAGTCAATCTTTTAAGTGATAAGTATACATACCTTCTGTATTTCACTTGTACGCTTTCTTGGTCTGTATATCTTGGCCTAATAAAAACTTATAGTAAAAGGCGAATTTTCTCCTTTTCAGTAAATGAAACAAATTCATTTTCTTGAAAAATAAAATTGGCCACAATGGGGAGCATAGCATATACTATAATACTCATGTAACATGGATACCAACCATAATAATCCGTATAATTTGATATTCAGAAAAGACCACAAGAATGAATGCATATTGCAAAAGCACCATTAGATCAGTCTTCAATAAAGTTACATAGAAAGTGATGGAAATAGACAGCAGCAAACTACTGTATGCAACTGTCTATTTTCCATGTTAACACACATCAAAAGGCTGTTTATATATACATAATCACAAAAGCTAACCAGCCATGGATCATAATATTACACATTCAACTGTCTGAAATAAGTAATAACCCCTTAATAATATTACTTGAAATAAGCCAGAGATGTTACTAAATAATTGCAGCTGCCTCAAGAGTGAGATCACTCTGAACTTTATTATGAGACTCTAAGACAACTCTAGCAGATTCCATGACAACTTGTCCACTGACATAATGCTGGCGGCAAACAGGCATGTAAACATCAGCACCGCCTATGAGCTCTGTATCTGTCTCATTCGTCTTCCTTAAGGTAAACAAGGCCTTTTTCCCACATAGTTCACATCGAGCAGTCAACTTTGTTATGGTATCAGCAAGGGGCACTATGTTGAGCACTGAACCAAAGCTCCTCCTGCCATTAAACATCATAATTTTCTGCTGTCCGTCAAAATGGAAAGGTAATGCCCCTATCTTCTGATAAGAGTTTATGGTGTTAAATACACCCTCCTTTCACAAAGCAAGTTTTCAAATTTTGAGAGCTAATTCACAAAATCCAAAAATTTAGAATTTATGTGATTCATTTTATAGGATTGGGTCTTGTAGAGTCACAACTTTATAGATAATTTATAACATCTTAGATGAATTCATGTTAATTCCAAAAATCGAAAAGAGGCTTATGTTGTGGAATGGATGAAGTAGCACAGAAGAACAAAAGAAATCATGGTATACAGCACCTCAAGTAGTCACCATCTAGGCCAGCAATTACTATAATCTTCCCATCATTGTCAGCCGCTTTGCAGCAGAAATCATAAAGGTCATCAAAAAATTGAGCTTCATCAATACCAATCACATCCAGCTGGTCAACAAATATCTCTAGTAAGAAGACTACTGAAAGAACCACATGCACATAAACAGGAAGATTTAAGGATGTGTTATTTGCATACATTCCGAGGTTAGAATGATGCAAATTTATTTTGTAATACAGTGCAACTAACCATTCCCAAGATTTATAACAGGTTAGTTTTACAATAGCAAAATTGTAGTCCTTATAATTTAATTTTTGTCACATCCATGATTACTAACCCAATTATTGTAAAGTATTAACCACTCTGCTCCATGTGAGATCTAATAGTTTATCAATGGCCTCATAAATCTCACTTTTTTCCCTAGTACTGCCAGATAATCACTAACAAATCCAATAGACATCTCTAACAACCCTACATTTCAAGTGGCAAACAAAGCATATCTCAAAAAAACTAGCAAAAGTAGAATGTCAGGACTGATTTCAGGATCCTACGCAATGCTTGTCAGACTACAGTTTATTTATCTCTTCAGTTAGTATTAACACAACTTTAAATCGGTAGCATGGTTTGTGGCAACATTTCAAGAATACACGTCAAGAAATTAATACACCAAACCATAACCACCATGAAAATTCAGTATCACCTAAACTAGGCATCACATACAGAGGTAAATAAGTAATCAGGTCCTTGAACAAACGAGATAAAAGAACATAAGACTGAAATTCAGGAGCAAATGGGGCAAGATTTCAGTTGTCACGCTTGAAAATACCTTATCATAAGCATCAGCTCCAAATCTTTGACTAAAAGACATTAAATCCGGTAAGGCCCAGCATGGGAATTTTGTCCCATCGTGTGTCACAGCTGAATCTATGGCGTATCTGTTATCCTTGCTTGACTTTATAATAGCCACATTCCTAATAATTGACAAAATTATTATCATTTGGTGCTATATTGCATATGATTGACTAAGGAAACATAAAAATTTCAACTTTGTCCTTTTTATGTCAAATTATTACGTTAAATTGACAACAAAAACTACAAGACTGAGCATAACCACACAAAATGTGAATCACGGGCATTATAATTCCAAATAAGTCAAATAATCCTAATTGGGTGAGGTCAAGTTATAGCAAAATACTATATAGATTTTCGCAGTTGAAATCAAATACCGTCAAATTACTTCTAACACTAAATCAAGTATATATATACCTGCCATTGGCGCCTTCAGATTTGACACGGCGAAGCAGGGCTGTAGTTTTCCCTGCAAACATGGGGCCCATGATGACGTGGATCTCACCAGATGAACGATGAGCGGGACCCATCAGATCGGCACGACTGCTTCCGGCAGTGGAAGAGGGGGATGAGATCTAGGATTTGAAAGAGGTGGAAGAAGAAGACATAGTAATAAATTTGGTGATTAGAGAGAGAAAGCGATCTGAAGAAGGAATTCAACGAGATGTGAAGGGTCAGTCAATGTATATATTAATATTAATATCTGTGTGATTTGATATGAAAGTTGGACTTGGAAATTTGAATTTTCGTATTTGAATTTCGGCGGGACAGATTTCATGTTTTTGGAGGGAAATTATTGGAATGTAGGTTCGGAGCGGAGTTTGAAGAGTGGTCAACTGCACTGGCCCAGTACAATGGCCCAATAGTACTTATGGTCTCGCGAGATTTGATTCTTTAATCTTTACTAGTTACTGTTCTGTGGAAAGTACGTCTTCAGTTCTGATTAATATTTATTATTTTTAGAATATTGTTTATCTTTAACCATTTTAAAACTACTTTTCTTATACAATTATTGATCAAAAAATAATTAAAAGTATGTTTTTATTAAAATTATAATAGAGATTCATTTTACTTGTAGTTATTAATTTTTTAATAAAACTTTTTATATATTTGACCAAATAAATAAAAAGTGTTTTTTTTATTGAGCAAGCTTTCTTGCCTTAATGAATATATTAAAATCCAATGGTATATCTTTGAAAATGTGTATAAGTAAATTTACTTAATTTTTATTTATTAATATCTTCTATTATAATTAATACTCAAATGTCTAAAGTTTTATAATTATACTACTAGTTATACAATATATATGTAATTGTATTATAAATTATGTTTAAAATTTATAAAAATATATATACTACATATCCGGATAAGTATGAAAAGTCAAATAAAATATTAAATATGATAGATGCATATATATGACTAAAATAGATAAATAATGTACAATTATCTATATATAATATAATCTAAGTTGGGGAGCGTAACATTTATTTTCCATTACTAGTATGATATTTACTAGCATAGACGTGTGACGTGAGCTAGTTTAATTTTTTTTTTTTGTAAATGATAACAATGTTTCTGTGTAAGATATTTTCTTTTTAAAATAATTGTTTTATTTAGTATAAATTCAATATAATACTTCTTCAAATATATTATTTAAGTATTAATAATTATATTTTTTTGTGTCATTGATATAAAGATTGAGAAAGAGAATGATGACAATAATAATGTTATTGAGTAACTTGTACACTTTAAAAAAATAAATTAAAAAAATAATTCTCTTTTCAATGATTGGTATTGTGACACCCCCAAATCCAGGTCCTTCCACACCCCGACTTGGGTTGCCAATTTATTATTAAATCCATGTCTTACAAATACACAAGTCATAAGTGATATA
>JAUMHB010078706.1:0-23163 GCA_032359685.1 Pittosporum tobira | reverse complement strand
CCCCCAGCCCCCCCCCCCCCCCCCCCCCCCCCCCCCCCCCCCCCCCCCCCCCCCCCCCCCCCAAAGTAATTTTAGATATTGACACTTACACCAGCTAAGGAACCAAAATACAATGGAGAAAAACTTCTACACTATATTTGGCAACTGGACTCCATAGTGTGGAACTGGGATTGGAAGCATGTCTGCCATTTCATAGAATTGAAATGAAGTTAAAATGCGCCCGAATTCAAATTCCAATACTTGGTATTGAGTTGCCAAACATAGCTTTAGTGTTTTCATATATGCAATCGCTCGTGCCCTGTATAATGCACAATAAGATGCGGGTCTTCGCAATTGAATATAACAAGGCTACTCTCATCTCAATTCAAGAGAAGGATGCATTTGCACCTCCGAACAGAAATTCCATGGCAGTGTTTCGGAGGTTAACATATACAACAAATCATATAGATCCAAACCTGTTGCCGAAACAGAACTGTACTGGTAATCACAATCCTCTTCATTAAGGGATATTTGTCGAAGTGCAGCATTTCCTCTATCAATAACTAACAATGAACAGGTAGGGCGAACATATATCACATCAAAATCATTAGAGAATTTTGCATCCTCACTCGGGCCATCCCTGTATCCTGCAACATTCGACTTGCCTCCAGCAATTGTTGTCACACCTGCAGCCAAATTTTTGAGCTTCAATTTTAAAACATAGACCGTCAAAATAACATGTTATTAAGGTGATACAGATAACATATCAACAAACTTCCAACAAGGATGACATAGCATTTGAATCAAGACCATTATAATCAACTTAACTGCCAGCTACAACATTTAATAGGTTATCACTTTAAGCTATCATAAAAACTGGTAAAGAACATATACATTTGCAATAAATGTTAACACAAAGGAAGAAAAAAATAAATCCTTGCTATAAATTTTATAATTTTCACAACATTTTCAACAGGACAGGAATGATTAAAACCATCTTTAAAATCTATATCAATTTAAATATAAGTTGAACAAACCTGCTTCTCCTATCTTTCTAATGGCAAGATTAGACGTATCAGCAACATAAACATTCCCCTTGTCATCCATGGTCACCCCTTTTGGATGATTGAAGCGAGCATCATTTGATTTTCCATCTACATGCCCAGTGTAACCCTGAAATGATCCAGCAACCAATCTTGCCCTACTATCTGCAGCAGTAAGCAATTAAGGTGAAACTGTCACCAATTTGAATATAAAGCAAGACATTTCATCAATTACTAGGCTGCACAAGGTCGGTTTTGGTCGGTTTGTGTCTAGAAAAATGACCGAAACCGATTATGTCGGTTTGGAGATAACAAAAACCCAAGTTGACTATTTTTTAAAATAACATTTGGTTATTCAGTTTATCGGTTTCAGCTCATGCGGTCGGTTTTAGAATCGGCTTTAGAATCTTATTTAATCTTTTGAAATTTGCATCATTAGGGCCTCTCAAGTGGGCCGCATTTTAAGTTTTTTAAAATTAAATTCCTATTTTGCCTTCATCAACACTTAATGGACATCAATCAATTTTTCAAACAAAATAAAAACCATATAAGCAACATAATTTTCTGCTAAGCTGCCTCAGTAAGCCATAAACATTGGTAACAAAATAAAAATAGTAAAATGCTTAAAGTTTTGAGAACATGTATTAAAAATCTAAAACTGTATGCTTATATATAAATAAGTTCGGTCGGTTTGGTGTATTCGGTTTTCATAATATAGGAAACCAAAGCCGACCATTTTATTCGGCTTTTCATCTACAGGAAACCAATGGCTTAGTTCGACTACGGTTTGACGGCTTATATTGGTTCGGTTCTTTTCAGTTTGGGTGGTGTATTCGGTTTGGGCAGTTTTTGTGCAGCCCTATCAATTACAATGCAAATTGAGCATCTCGATTTATTAAAGAAATATAAGAAAGGCCCACATTTTTTCTCTGACTCAAGCTACAAGGTTTTGTAGCATTTGGTTTCCACTTTCCAGAAAACATCTAAGAAACTTGTTTACATAAAACAATCGAAGGCTTGGTAGAAGCGTATCAGTTCAAATTAGATACCTTTAACTGAATTTAGAGAATTTAGCATATTAATTTGCTGCGAACAATAATTCAATTAGTTCTGTTTTTAGGTTCTGCTTCCAAACGTTGCACCAAACAAGCCATAATTGCAAGCGCCCGTGTGAAGATCTGAATAAAACCAGATCAGTAGGTATTGAGTCTAATAGACTAATAGTCCTATTTTAGGTTCTTCTTACCTTAAATTTGTTATTACTAATTTTTCTGTCTCTGTTTTTCATAATTCTAGAATCTGTAGAATGTGTGAATGCTGAATGGAGTATTTAAATCTATTAAGTTAGTCCTTCCATGTGGTCTCCACTAATCAGTCAAAGTGGTCTTTTAGTCCTTCGACTTTCGAGTGAGTCACAAAATGCCATTAAAGTTTACTTCGAATATTGTGTGTTTATTAGTTTAACCCTTCAAAATTCTAGGTCGTAAAAGGCTTTTTTTAATGCTTCTGAAGGGTGGAAACAAATTTCTTCTATTTTGACTCCATTTATAGTCAATTTTTCTCTAAATACCTTCCATCAATTCTTCATCTCCTTCATATTTTGCGTATGCCTTCGTAGGCTGTATATTGAGTAAGATTGAATTCAAGCACTATGTCTATAGATTTTCATGATTCAACAACGACGAGCACAGAACTCAATCAACTGTTCAAGATCCTAATTATTGTTCCATGACACAAGAGTTCATCTTTTGCTCAAAGTAAACACCAAACAGCCAAGCACATAAGAGCTAATTAATTTAAACTTTGTTCCTTTGTTTTCTACACAACCAAACATAGGATTATTCAATTTCTAATAGATTATATGACAAAAGATAATAAACAAAGGGTTTACCATTTGCCAAAATTTAAAGAAGCTAAATAACATAAATATGTATAAACCCTTACAGTGGGACAAAGGTGGAGTAATCCGAACAATGTTGCTATTTACTGCATCAACAGCAAACAATTCCCCATCTTGCGAGACACGAATGGAGTAAGGCACGACTCCCAACTCATTCCCTTCCACTACAGTTTCAACTAGGTACCCATCTTCAAATTCAACAACATGCTCATCTATAATAAAAATAACCCAGAATCATTCAATCCATCAAAACATACATATACATTCACACAACAAAATAAAAAATAGAACATGAATGATTATTCAATTAAAATTTGGACTTGCCTGATTGGGGATTTTTAGAGGAAGACCTAGTATTAGTGACAGTCCATTTCAGTAGAGAAGACAACTGCTTTATCACAGGTGCTGAAAAATCAAAAATAATAAGAATAAGTAATAAATTACAAAAATAAGCATACCCATAGTACAAACTGGATCAATTAAAATTTACCAGCAGGAGCAGCATCAGCTTGAAAACAAAGAACATAAGTGACTATGAGGGTCAAGAAACTGAAACAAAGAAGGGAGCTTCTCATGGCAACTAATACTCAGATGAAGAGTGAAGGAATAGATCAGAGAATTCTGGGGTCAACTTTTTTCTTCAAGATATTTTTGTAGCCACGAAAGTGAAGAATCAGTCGTTAATGTGGGTAGAGAAGAAGACGAAATACGCACAGATTTTGCTCAAAACCCCAACTGGGTTAGCTGTTGTGCAGTTTGGAGTTCAGCCTATGGGAACTGTCGTCTGGTACCGCAACTTTCACGCTCCCCTTTTCCTTGTCCACATTTTCTGGGTGTGTTTTTCAAGGAAAGGAAAACAAAAGTAGAGGGGAAAATTAAGTAAAAAAGAATAAATGAAGGGGGTTGATCATTATTTAGAAAAAGAGTTGTAAATGAGTTTAATTGAATTAATATATAAATGAGTTAAATTTAGTGAAATATTAACGTATTTAGATTTTATTCGTATATTTAATAAATTTAAAATAACATTTGTGTATATCTAGTTTAGTTATCAAATAATTTAAAGTTTTCGAGCAAATATTATCGAACATTAATACAAAAAAATAATTTGATAAGGTTCAAATAATTTATCGAACTTTAAAATGTGTTTATATTCTACTCGTTAATATTTTGAATCAGATTCAAATCGAATTTTTAACCGAAAGATCTCGAATAAATCTCGAACCGTTTGATTTTATCTTCAGCCTTATTTAAAAATTTACTTTTCTTTTCTTTTTTCTTAACATATAAATTTACTTTGTTCAAAAAAAAATATGAGCACTTTTAGATTTTTTAGGATAAAATATTTTGGAAACTGATATTTTTATCAAATAAATAAATATTTACACTTGTAAATTTCACATTTAAAGTTCAAATAATAAATTTTTAATTTTTAAAAAAATGAGACATGATTATAAAAATATTAATTTTCTTAGTGAAAATAATAAATTCTGATTTAACAAATTAAAATAATAATCTCATGTGAGATTTAATTTATTAGAATATCCAAATTTATTTATAAAAAATAACAATTCCTCCTTTTGCTTATTGGCTGATGTCATATTTTCGGGTAATTGATGACGCATAGGTACTTCAGGACAAATGATCTGACCAGTGAACACTCTCTCGGCCATGTTTGGTTATTGGAACACATTATAGTTTATTTTTAAAAAATAATTATTTTTATTAATTTAATTTTTTTTATAAGTTAAGTATAATAATATTATCAATTTATTTTAAAAAATTAGTCAAAAAATATATTTTTTAACTCAGTTTTTATTAAAAAATAAATTATAACTTATAGTTATTTTTTTTTAATTAAAATCACTTAGTGCTCGTTTGGTAGCAACGTTAAGAGATTATGACACTTAAACGCAGTAAAATATCATGTCTGATAGACTTTGACAAATTAAATCAAACTTTAACAAAAATTTAAAATTAAATTTAAGTTACAAACTGCAGTTTAGTGAATTACTACCGCAGCTACCAAACATGCCCCTAGGCTCTGTTTGTTGCATGTTAGTTTAAAGAAAGATCAAATTTTAATTATTGATTTAAATAAAATTTTAAATTATAAAAAAATAGTATTCATCATATTTTTAAAATAAATTTAAAATATTGATTTATTAAACTTATAATTTTCTAAAATTTAATTAAAACTAATATTTTTAAATAATTTATTTTTTAAAAAAATCTATAAGCCGATAAAATAATATGTACTAGACAGGGCCTTAGCCCGGCTGAAGTTTGTCTTTGCGCTATTTTGGACAGCCCTTGTGATTTTACTTTCAACCGCTTTCATAGAATCCTGCTTGTAATATCACGTGATCCAGTCCAAGTCTTCGTACATATGATTGGCCCAAACACGTGAATTATGTATCATCTCATTATGGATTTATGGATACCTATCTCCACAAAATATTGGATCCATTGTTAAGTCCACTGCAACTTTAGTGACAAATAATACTTCATTTCTTAGTCTTAAAAAAGAAATTCAAATAATTTAATATAAGCAAATTAAAAAATAATATTATTTTTAAAATAAGAAAATTATTTTATATTACATAAAATTTATTTTTTTCAATAAAATTCTTATTTTTTAATATCTTTGATTTATGTTTTTAATTTTTCATTTTAAAACAAAAAAATTATGTATTTATTATTTTTTTTTAGGACGGAAGTAATATATTTTAAGTCTTGCTTTGTCCCATCTTATTCTGGAATCTAAAACTTAGTTATTAACTTAAATAAATTTTAAGTTAAAAAATAAAATTTATTGACTAATTCTCTCTCTCTCTCTCTCTCTCTCTCTCTCTCTCTCTCTATATATATATATATATATTAAAGGAATTATATTTAATTTATAATTTATTTTAAGCAAACCAAAGCAAACAATCATAAAATAAATTATTTTTAAAAATAAATTATCAATCAAATAAAAAAAATTAAACTTATATTTAATTTAATAAATATAATTTTATTATTACATTTGAGTTTTATATTTTTTAAATATTTCATAAGTTATTACCAAATGAGCACTACAACGGAGTCCAACTTGCTTTTACTACTTCGGTTCTAAAATAATTGTTAATTTTTGTTTTTACTCGAAAAGAATGATTACCTTACAAAGTTTTACTATAAAAGTATTTTTTTATAGCGCTTAGTGGTTGAAATGTGACTCCATAGTCAAGGATATTAAAATCTAAATTATTTTCTCATTTAAAATTATATTTTTTTTTAAAATACAAAATTTTATTATTTGAGTTATTTTCTTAAAGATGAAGAAAATAATATTTTTCTTAGTCGATTTGTGAATTTATAAAATCAAATTATGCTAGTTTATTAAACTTTGTTCCTAATAGTAAGGTTTAACTATTAATAATCAAATATATTCATTATAAAGCTGAATTGTATGATTGATATATTTATTTAAAAAATTCAAAACTTCTATTGTAAAACCGATATAAAAGAAAATTAAATGTTCAAAAAAAAAAAACAGAATAAATAAAATAGTACTCCGTGTTACTGTAGAAAACAGTTCATGACAGCGTCACATGGCGCGCCAGCTAATAAAATGGTTCAAAAGTATCTGTGCCTATGGCTAGAAAGTAGAAACGAGTACACCTCCGCACCATACCGAGTCGCAAATTTCTTTCTCTGCAGGCGGGCACGCACCCGTACGTACCCGGTTGATAATATCTCAAATGACTCTACTACCCTTCCCGCTTTAAAGGTGTTTATATTCTCAACTCGCTGGACATTTTCGTAAAAATGTCTTCTGTTTCTCCGTCTCCCAACTCTGAATTCGTACTATTTTCTGTATTCCTCTCTCTCTCTCTCTCTCTCTCTCTCTCTCCACTCAAGCTTTGGTTTCTTAAAAACAACTCAAACCCCTCTTTAATCCCAAGCTCATTACGATAATTTCTCTATAAACCGCCATTGAAGATGGCCATCAATCAACAAAAAGAAATTTGGAATTGTTAGCTGTGATGTTATGTGAACTGAGGTTTCTTCATTAGGTAAGTCTTTCAAGGAAATATACGATTGTAAATAAATTATTTTATTCCGTTGGTGTGCAATGATTCTGCTATGCTATTATTTGCTACTACTGTTGTATGTCGAAACCACCACCTGTTTTCAAGCAAGCACTCATTTTTTCCGAAGAAAAAAGATCAGGGATTTTTTAAGTTTTCTTTTAAGCTCAGTTTTCTTTACTTTCCAGGTTCCTCTTCGATGCTCTTTACTTGGAAAATAGCTATGGTTTCTTTCTGATGTTGGTTCCTTTTTTTATTTTATTTTATTTCGTAAAACGAAGCGGCTTTTCTTGATTTCTTGGCTAGAGCCTATAAGGAAAGAGAGAGAGAGAGAGAGAAGTAGCTTAGTTAACGGAGTTAGATCATGGGGTTAGAGAGAGAGAAGTAGCTTAGTTAACGGAGTTAGATCATGGGGTTATGTTTTTCTTGAGATTTACGCTGTGCGATTGGTCATGATGGGAGACAAACTGAGTCGCTAGTTGTCGGGTTCTTTTGGGGCAACGGTAAATCTATAACGTTGAGGATTACAATCTAGGCAAAAAGAAAGAAAAATAAATAAATAAAAACAGTGGATTACAGCAAGGGAAAGGCTATCGGGTCCGGGTCGGTAATGGGAAGTGGGAACATCCCGAAGGTTGGAATGAGCAGTAGGTCACGTGGTCTGTGCGTGATTAGGTTAGTTCCCGCGTGTGAATATCAAGGATGAGTTAAGATTTTTGCTTCAGGGCCTCTAATTTATTTATATAATATATACGGAGTATTATATTAATAATAATAATAATACTAATAATTAATAATTTATATATTTTTTTTTTTGTAAAAGGATAATGATATATAATTTAGGGGTAAATTATAATTAATTACATGTGGTTTAGGCCGATTTACATATTATCATCTATTATTTCAAAATCGACACTTAGCACTTGTGGTCATAACTTAAAGTGCAACTGTTATATTTTTAAGTCCAAATTAACTGTGCGTGTCATGCACGCACACACATCCAGGCACATGAATCTTCTAAAAAATAATTTTAAAACTATGTATAATGTCTAAATTGTCTTTGGCTTATCTCATCAAAGAAAAAAACAACACAACAGTTTCACATTGGTTCACCGATTCTTTATACATCTAAACAAAGAAGAAACCAACAACAATTGAGAGGTAATAATCAACCAAGAAAACACAAATTATCAATAACAATAACTTGAAAACAAGAACCATATCATTATAATATCCATTCATACTTTCAATATCAATATTATTTAGAAACTAGCACTTAAAGGATAGACTTCCTTTTTTGTTCTGAGAACTACCTTTCTTGCTCTATATAAATAAGAAAAAGCAAATAAACAGACATAAATTTGAAAAAATTTATTGAGCCGTAATTTAGTGCAGATCTAAATTTGTGCAGATCAGGCCTTACCTTTTTTTCGTTTGATGGAACCCTTGAATTAAAATTCCTCATTTATCGAGCCTAATTTAGTGTAGATCTCTTGGCTACGAACCCTAATTACACTAAAGTAGATATCTTTTTTGATTTTAATTGCACAATCGATCGTATCTTATCAATGGAAGAAGAGAGAAGAAGATAACCTAACCTAAGTTCCATTCTCACTGCACGTCTGAAATGTGAGAAAAAATTGGTTTAATTCAATATATATATGAAGGGTAGTAATGATTTTTCGCACAATGACTAATGACGTTAGTAAAAAATTAATAGTTGCACTTTAACTTACGACCACAGGTGCCTCAGTGTCAACTTTGAAATGATATGTGGTCGTGCAAATTGGCATAAACCACATGTGCTTAATTGTAGTTTACCCTAAAATTTATTTGATATTTTTTTCCTTTCAATTTTAAAAAATGGGGATTGTATACCATTTTTCAAAAGAAACTCTTTCAACATTTTTTTCTCAATATTCACTCTTAGATACATTTTTCATCACATTCGAAAATCTAACTTTAATAATACTCATTGTCAAAAGTACTCGTTCAACACTTACCGTAGATACTAGAAGTGTTAATTAAAAATAATCTTTAAAGTTATATTGATGAAATAAATGATAATAAGGATAAAGATAGAATTTAATTTCACAATGGAATTATAAAATAAATTAATATAAGTAAAGTATGTGCGTGCTTATCATTTATGTTGTGTTTAACGTAATATACAAACATATGAAAGAGTGCTTTAATATAATAACATTAGTACGAAGTGTGAAATAGATAAAATAATAATTTATTAAAAATAAATAAAATAAATTGAATTTAATAAACTAATCAACTAAATTTTAAGAACAATAAATCAATTAATAAATTACTTTAAAGTTACGACAATTGTGTAATTGGATTGTTTAATGAAATTTTTGAATAGATAGACTTAATTTGAACAATTTAAATTGAAAAACTTTCTTAGTACTTTTAAATCTACATAAGTTTTAGAAAGATCTGAAATATTTTTTTTAAACATAATAATATAATTTTTAAAAAATTCAAGATGACTGGAACCCTTCCTAGCCCCTTAATAGCCTCCCTTCTACCTCAGTAAAGCCAATAGATAGTAGTAACTCTTAGGGGTAATACTTCAATGGCAGTTGGATTGAGGTGTATTGTATAGAAATTCAAACCATCTGTCTTATTTTCTATCATTTCTTTATTTTTTTTCATTTTCTATCCCAACTTATTTTAACGGTTATTATCATAATTATTGTTATAATTAATTAATTATTATTATTATTAATGAATAATTAAAATATAACAATTAAATCAAATTGAAAGAAAAAATGGAACAAGTGATTCGAGATTGGAATCCTATTATTTATTTATTGGTAGGGGAATAACAGTAACAACATTGTTAAGAATACAACAATTCTTTTGATGTTTAAATCAAGCTGATTTTAAGTCTGCTTTTCGTTGATCCTACCTTTTGGGTTTTTTTTTTTAAAAAGAAGAGAAAAAGAAAAAAAAGCTCTGAAAAAGTCTTTGGAAACTCTAATGTTGTGTTAGATTTCTATTCCTTGCGGAAAATGAATGGAATGAAATTTTACATTAAAATTGAGTGGTGATTAGAATGAAATGGTTAATTAGTCTTATAATTTAAATTGAAAATGAGAGAAGGAATGAAATGGATGAAACCCACCTCCTCTAAGAGGAATAAACATTCACTTCTCATTCTCTGGTCCTCTTCATTTTTAATGAAAAAATCTTAATACTAATAACATATTTCCTTCCAACCACCACTCAATTTTAATATAAAAATTTTTTCCATTCATTTTCTTTAAGGAATAAGAACCAAACAAAAAGTTAAATTTCTGTATTTTTTCCTGGCATATGATTTGGCTCATACGATGCGTACTCGGTAGTATCTTGTTGTTACTGCGAGTCTGTGCAGTGATGACACTTAGCATGTGTTCTGCATGCATTCTTGTCTACTTCCATCAGCAGGATTTCAACTTAGTGGTTTAGTTGACAATGAGGACAAACTTCTACCAGGGTGAAGGACGCATCTTTGTATGTAGTGGATCTATTCGCCAAATTAATAATAATAAAGTTCGATTATTATTCCGTTGCCTTTCTCTTTGTTGTAGGATCTTATAACAACATTGTTGCCTTCTCACATGTTGTTATACAAATAAAAAGCAAAATAAATATAATCTAAAAAAAAGAAAAAACACGGTTGCCTTCTTCTCACATGTTGTTAATACTTCCAAGTGCGCATTTCCCCATTTGGTTAGCTTTTTAACGTGTAATACTGTTTAGGAGGGCCTACAACAGTTACCAGCTTTTGGATTATCAATTGAACTTTGGACCCGTCTTTCGAGCTTCTTTCTTGAATTACATATTCTTCTGCTTCTCCTACTTGTTGTCCTTCTCCCTCTCTATCACTTAGTTAATAATCTTTTTCTTTAGCCTAATCACTTTTTGAACTTTCCAAGTGAAGCATACCAAACAAAAGAATTTTCTTATGCCACAAATGGTCTCGATGTAAGAGCTAAAGTATGTTGCTTTTCTTTTTTGTCGAAACAATTTCATCATTGTCTTCATCACCATCATCACCATAATATTCCCGTTTGTGCACTTAACTATAATTGTTTTGTGCGAAATCAATTATTAGTATTTCATTGATCAATCTCTCTTGTATCTCTGATCACCATCATCATCATTCTGTGATATCTTTTCAGATGAATCCGGTTAACCAGTCTGCAGTGATCCCAAAAAAAAGTAGGATGGCCCGCACATTCGCGAAAGTTTTGCATGTTAGAGCTGCAACAGTGGTTTCCCCGGCTGATGGAGTTCAGAAAACTGAGAAATACGATCAAGTAGTTGAAGAAACTAAGATGTTTGATGAAGAAGATGAGAAGCTTCAAAATAAAGCAGCCATTGAAGCTTTCCTTGCCAAGCTGTTTGCGAGCATTTCAATCATAAAAGCTGCATATGCCCAGATGCAGTTTGCTCAGTCTCCTTATGACAGTGAAGGGATTCAATCTGCTGATCAGATGGTAGTCTCAGAGTTGAAGATTTTATCGGAATTAAAGCAGTGCTACCTTAATAAACAGTTTGATGAGTCTTGTCCCGAAACTACACTACTATTGGCAGAGGTTCAGGAACAAAGGAGTCTTTCAAAGACTTTCGAAATTATGGGGAAGAAGTTGGACTCTGAGCTCAAGCTAAAAAACTCTGAGCTTACTTCTGTCCGAGAGAAATTTGAGGAGGCCAGTAGAGAAAACAAGTTGCTTGAGAAGAGATTGAATTTGAGTGGGCCTTTATCAGGCCTCGATAATCTTCAGTTTTCCGTCTTAACCCCCAGTCATTTCATCACAGTTCTTTCGCAGACTATTAAAACAATTAGGAGCTTTGTCAGGTTAATTATCGGTGAGATGGAATCTGCTGGTTGGGATCTCGATGCTGCTGCAAATTCAATTGAACCAGGAGTTGCTTTCTCAAATGTTAGCCAGAAATGTTATGCATTTGAGTCATTTGTTTGCCGAGAAATGTTTGATGGTTTCAATCATCCTTATTTCTCTCTAGCACATGAATCTTTGCCAAACAGGAAAAGTCGACAAGGACAATTCTTTGACAGATTTTTAGAAATGAAATCGTGGAAGCCAAAGGAGTATCTTGTGTCAAAGCCTAAATCCACATTTGGGAAATTTTGTCGCACAAAATGCTTGCGACTTGTTCATCCCAAAATGGAAGCATCTCTATTTGGAAACTCGAATCAGAGAAATTCAGTGCGAAATGGTGAAATCCCAGAAACAACTTTCTTTGCTATGTTTTCCGAGATGGCTAAGTGTGTTTGGCTACTTCATTGCTTGGCATTCTCTTTCCAGCCCGAGGTTTCAATCTTTCAAGTTAGCAAAAGAAGGCGATTCTCCGAAGTGTACATGGACTGTGTGAATGAAGAAGCTTTCTTGAACAACGATCCTCGAGTGGCTTTCACAGTGGTTCCCGGATTCAAGATCGGCAAAAGTACCATACAGTCTCAGGTATATCTCTGTTGAAGATGAGCTCATATAATTATTAATGAGAGGTCGAATGGTTACAAGGATGATCTTTCAAAATCTGGTCCACCACCACAGCCAGGATTGAAAATGGAGGCCACCGACTTTTGAGTTAAATTATGGAGGGTAGTCTATAAGTCATGGGTGGTCCTCCTGGTTGTGATGGGCTGTGGGGGCATCTGTGGTCTCTTTTTTATGTATTTTGAAAGGGAAAGCTCGTAGTGGTAGACATCTGGTGTGGGAAAATATTTGGATTTTAATGTTGCTTATATCGCTGTGAACCATTTCCCAGTTTTGCTGATACTGATCACCAGACAAGCTACTTAGTGGTAGATCTTCATAGTTTATTTATTTCAAGCATCTAATATATTCAATGTTTGTTTATTTCTACATATGCAAATATAACTAATGAACATTTAGCTTTATATATATATATATATATATATCATATGCTATTTGACTAACTTTTTTGTTTTGTGCATCCGATGTATCATACTCAACTCGTAGTTAGCTTCTTTGAAATAAATAGTTTTAAAAATAATTTATTTTTAAAAATAAAATATAAAATGTGACAAATATTATCGTAGCGTTTGTCCAAATGTACTTAGAAAACCTTACAACAAATTATTTCAAACTTGCTTAACTTTCAAATGCAAACGTTACCACTGCTGAGCCTGACAACAGGTGTCGTCGGGTATGGTTGGAGTACTCTCATCTCATTCTCGTTCTATTTAAAGTTTTTATTTCTCGTACCCGTTACATTTCATTTAGAAGTATTCTCAAGTTCGACCCGATAAGTATTACCTCGTACCTGTCTCGTTCCGTCCCGCTTAGAATTTTTTTTTTCCAATACCAAAGTTTATATATATCACTCGTTATGTAATTTTTGCTAAATTCTAATAAATTCTTAATACTTTTACTTAATTATAATATATTTATATAAAAAAAAGAAAAAAAAAAGATATATGTATATATAAATAATTAATTAATTAATCGGCAGGTTCTTGTTCGGTCGGGAATATTAATCGGAGCGAATTTGGTTTGAGTTTGGTTGGGGGAGAACAATTCTCAAACCGGCCAGTACCAGATCGGGTTAATTTTTTTTTTTTTTTCATATCCATCTCACAACCGTTTGTGCATCCTATACTCGTCCTATTAAATTCAGATTTGATCAAATATCATCATCGAGTTCGGATCTAATCGTTCGGCCTAACCACTGCAAACACTGTAGACGGTAGTAAGCAACTAAACATACCCCTAAAATTTGCCAAGTCTTGCGGAGGAATGGTGGTTTTGGGCGGTTGTCTCCTCATGGTATGAAGAAGCTTGTGATGTGACGAGGAAAAAGAAAGAATGCAGACAGGTCTATCTGTGTATTATTACTGGCAGAGGTGTAAATAGCCTGAAGAGTCTACGTAGAACTGTAGAAAGGGACCATGGTGCTTTTTGATTTGGCATACGATAAAAGTGACGGTACAATAAATTGGGCGGTTGGGTTGGGTCGGGTTTCCTTTTATTTATTTATTTTAACTTTTGAACCAAGAAAAAAGAGGAAAAAAGTATAGAATCTTTTTTCGAAAAAAGTGTTTCTCAAGTTGCGAAGTGTGTGTTGACTGTAGCGTATCTGCATGTGCTCAAGTACCTCGGAGGGAAGAACCAGATACAGATCCCAAGACTCCGTGATCAATGTCCTATTTTTGTTTTAAAATTAAAAATACATTTCAAATTTTAGATGACATGAAATTTTTAATATGTTATCACTATATTTTGATTATATCAAGTTTTATCACGCTATCTCATTTTCAAAATTATATATAATAATTATTTTTTTGTAAATTTTAAAATTATAAATAAATTTCTATTTTAGTACCATAAACGTCAATATATTCTTAATTTATAATTTTATAATAATTTCAAACATCATTGGCGACAAGCCCCTTTAAAATAACTAAACCTTTAGCTGAAAATGAATATATAGCACCCAAGTAATTGCCAAAATAATTTTGGAGTCCATTTAAATTAGTCCAATAGAGAGTACTCATGAGAAAAGTCCAATAAGTTTTATTTTTATGTTTAAATTGCTTAAGTTGGAAAAAAGCTTCAGGCTCATCATATACAGTCCAATCGTTTCAATAAATCCAGAACGAATAGAACTTTATTTCAATAATTTAGCAGAACCAGTTTGATTTTATAGAAAATTATGTGAGCAAATATTTTCTCACGTTTATGATATAATTTTTGACAATATTTATTTTCAAGATAACATTATTAATGTGTGACGTGTCTCTTGTCACACGAGTGTTTGTCTTTTATGATTTGGCTTGTACTTTTGATAGTGGTATTTTAAAAATACCTTAACCATATCTTTTGAAACATTTAAAAGAGATTCTAATAAATGTAACTTAAAATTTTATGAACTAATTCAATTTGTGTTTGTTCGGTTGAAAAATCAATTTAAAATCTTGATTCAAAATATAAATGAACAAATTTTATTGATCTATTGATTATTTAAATATTTAAATATTTTTATTTTATATTAATACTTAAAATAATCCGTTCAAAAAATTTAAAATATAAGCGCTCAATTCGTATTCAAACTTTACTCGACAACGAGTAATGCAGGTGTTGTTCGAGTAACCATTTGAATTTTGTGGACTGGTGGGGCTCGGATTTTGTGGACTGCCCTGGATAAAACTGGGTATGGGCATAGTCCCATGATCAAAATATTCGTTTGGTACACTTTGTTTTTAAGCCTATCTATGATAATGCCATCACTTCTAGTAAAGTATTTTCATTTCCCAATTATTGGACTTTTGGTTATTGAAATTCTCATCAATTATTAGTCTAAACGTTCGGCGTTGCTTGAAATAAATATAAATATTTATTAATACGTTAAAAAGTAAAAAGTCTATATTTTTATGTACGTGTTTATAAAAGTTGTTAAATAATCTAATAGATTTTTAAATTGCCATAATATATTAATAGAATTTTCAATATATGGGTCCAATTTACTTTAAAATCATTTGATAGTAGAATTAAAATATACATATAAGTTTTTGGAATTGTTTTTCTTTAATTTCTAAAATATTAATTTTTTCTTAAACATCAATTCAATTTTTTATGTGCAAATTAAGTAATATTTTTAATGTGACACAACGAAAGATTATTATAAAGATTACAAATACTGCAAGAGTCAAAATTCATTAGCCAATTTAGTTGGCAAATTTTTTTCTTTTCCTTCTATGAAACAAATGAGGAGAGGTTTTTTTTTTTAATTTTTTAAATAGAGTTATATAAAAGACCATTTAAATTTATGCACGAATTTATAATATTGTATTTAGTTTATGAGTTATTTTATATATATATAAGAGTAATGTAAAGAGATTAATATAATTAAATAATTAATTTATTAACAACCAACCAAGTTTGACGGCTACTCAGTCGAGTTAAAAATTTAAAGTTAATAACATTGAGTCGACTTGATAAATGAATTAAAATCGACTAAGTGCTTATCTATTTATATTATATATAGATTGATTGTCAGTCCAGGTTACGATACATCTCTATTTTCCTTTGACCACTTTCTAAATTTATTCTCATTGTTGTGATAAAAAGAATAAATGAAAATTAAAGTTGACTATAATCATGGTATTTTATTGTATTGACGGTCTACGGGCAGGGGCAGAAAGAGTTCAAGCTTGTGGTTTATGGGGTTTAAGGACTTCTAAAATTTTGTCCAAATAAAATTAAATATATAGAAAATTATAATAATAGACTCTCCAAATTTAAAATTAAAAATCGCTAAAAAAATTAATTTATTTAGTGAATCATTATTTACTTATAAAAAATATATATTTATAAATTGTTAAAATATTTTTTTTATATTTAAGACCTCCTAATTCAAATTGTCTGACTCCAACTCTGTCTTCGGATCAGGGATATACTGTAACACCCCCTTCCCGAACTAGAGGGAAGGGAGGTCATTAACAAACAACAAATTAACATCAAAATCCTTCCCGAACTAGAGGGAAGGGAGGTCATTAACAAGCAAACTAACATCAAAATGTATACAGAGTACTAACGTCCATAAAAAATGACTAAAATTTAAAACCCATAAATTACAAATCAGTGAAAATCTTTTAAATGAATAACAAATGTGATAATCCTCCAAAATCTCATACATCATAAAAATCAAATAAATTCTAATGACAGTTTAATTTTTTCATACAGCCCAAATCCAAATACTCTGCTTACCTACCGTCATCAGAAAAGAAAAGACGATTGAACGAAAACTCAGTGTGGATAATATAAATGGTATGAGAAATAAGCGCTAAAAATAAATGAGCAAAACCTACAAATAAACGATACAAAACAATATCAAGTGCATATTAATGGCTAAACAGAAACAAAGGTTAAGGATATCAAACTAAATAGTAACATATCGAGCTCAACACATCAAAAAGCATTTGATCAGGATACTTATATAGAATGATGTTAATGTGTCTCGGCACATACATCACTAACTCATACATAGGTCACAAATATAATATGGTCAACCCAACGTATCCCAAACAAATCACAAATAATTAACAAATGACCTAGCTTAGTTTTCGGAGCACAAATGGATACATCTTCATGTCCCAACTCTTGCCAAGAAGGGCGTGAAAAGAGCTCAATGATATGTATCAAACACAAATTACATATCAAATCAAATTAGCAAATTAAATCTGAACAAATATTGCAAAGGGTTCCTAAATAACTACATAACATATGAATAGTGAGTATTGTTATCCGAAAAGTCAAGCAAACGGAAGAAGTAGAGTTATAAAAATAAAAATCTCTACTCCACAACGGACAACCAAATCAACAATTAATATATTCATACAAAATGAATATAGCTAAAGAGGAGAATATATGATACCTGGTAATCGAACTCAATCATATTCGCTCGAATCCATAAAGTCTCACCCTCAAATGTCCAATCATATCAAATAACATCTTAGTCACAACCTAAAATATTCTCCATATTAACTTCACACATCAAAATAATACTTCTAAACTAACCCGAATGTTCACTTGTGCTTTAAATAATCGATCACAATCTGTAAAAGTTATAACCCCAAATATGTCTAAATATTCTTAAGACCTTAGCCCACCAATCTAGTTAGATAATCCTCATCTTGAAAATAATTTTATAAAAATGAAAATACCATCAAAAACTACACTTCAAGAGGTCTAATTTAGCCTAAAAAATAACTCAATCGGATTTAAAATCATAAAGTATTATATTTTGAAAAAAAAAATCAATGCAAAAAATAAACAATATTTATTAAAAGTTTCATTATGACTAGTTTAAAGCCATAACTAATAAGAATTCAAAACATAAAAATTATAGTAGACTCTTTTTTAGTTTCAAAAACCGATGATTTAGAAAACAAATTTAGAAAATATGTGACAAAATATGTCAAAACAAACGCTACAGTAGAGACTAGTTTTACAAAATTTGAAATTTAATAATTTATTTACATATTTCAAAATAAATTAAAGAATAAAACTTGTACATAAAATTAAGGACTTCCCAGAAAAATAAGAATCAAATAATTTGACAAAATATAAAATTTTCTATTATTTCAATAATAAATTATATCAAAACTCGATAGTAAACATACTAACTATTGAAATTGATATTTTAGTCATATTTAGAAAAATAATTTCGAAAAACTTAAAACACTAAAATTATAGATGACTGAATAGGTTTTTCAAAGAATCAAGAATCGACCAATCGGAGTTATAATGGATTTTATAAGAATTTTTCAACACTGCTAAAAATTTCAGAAGATTAACAACGAATTGTGATTAACCAAGGAAAGAGAACGGACACTATACCTATGACGATGTCCACAATACTTGTTGGAAAGTCTCTTAGTCTTTCGTTCTTTCTCTCCGCCATGTTCTCTCACCCTCTCTCTCTCCCAGCTGCCTCTGCTTTCTCAATTCTTTTATAAGCGTACAGTTTCTTACCATAACCCAAATCCTAATATAAATGTTTATTTATATTTAATATTTATTTCTTTTCTTTTTTCTTTTTTGTCTAATATAATTCTATTAACAAAGTCTATATTTATTAAAAAGCCCAAAAATAAGATTTCACTAATATATTAATTTTATTTTATTTCGTATTTTATTTTTAATAAATCTCAAGCCACTAAAATTGTAATCCCAAAAAAAATAACAAAAATCAAATTTAATTAAATATTTTTACCTCAATAAAATATAATTTTAAAAATAATATAATTTTAAAAATTCGGGTATTACATATATCACTACCCAAAAATAAGTGGATAAAAACTGTTGTCTATTAGAGCAACCCATCTTTCTCTTACAATTAAGAAATACTGTAATAAAGTTTCCAATATACACATTGCTTGCGTATACTTCAAAGTAATAATCAAAAAATGCTTCAAATTAATTATACAATTTTGCCGTTAATATTCTGCAAATCTCTATAAATTTCCAAGGAAAGTAATTTGGAGAGAAAACATTGTCAATTTTCGATCAATGGCCAACTCCGGGACTAGGGACAGACTGTAAAATCCGGTCGATATGAGCAAGATAGATAGTGAAGAGCCTTTCATTAATAACAACAGCATGGCCTTTACCACTTGGAGAAGATGGTGGTGTAGTTCCCTTAGGAAGGGCACTAAAGACCAAACTACCCTTCCCCTTCTGCATCTTCAAGAGCATCCTTGCTTCCAAACATGGCGCGCAAAAGATCAAAACCAGAAAGCACAAAACCAGGGTTGTTCTTAGGCAAGCCATATAGAACGAAATAGGCGATCAATTCGGGAGCAAATTGGAGTATAATAGTGAAGGCAGGCTTGGTGAGATGCCTATTTAGCTGCACACGAACTGTGTATATACAGGGGTGAAGGAGGATGAGTGCGGGTCAAGTAAGTTGGCTAAGTCAAAATGTTTGAAAATTTAAGTAGAAAAATTGTACTGATGCTTATGAAAGTGCATTTAATTAGACAATGACTAGTGGAAGCTAGGTAGAAACTTAAGCACTTAACTAAGCCGCCGCCGTGGGTATCTTGGTAATTTCCGGTAGTGTTCTCCTTGCAGCTTCAGCTAAAGAAAGGTCACATTGCAAATGTCACTTGTGCTCGTGTACATGCAAAAGTTTGAAGACTCATTTGGAACTCGAAAAACTTGACCAAGAAACAAGAAGGAATATAAAGTCAAACAAAATCTAAAAAGTTATTGAAAGTTATACATTATTTAAGATAATTTTTTCAATTATTTATTATTTTCATTTTCTTTTCTTTTTCTCCGCATTTTTCGAGTTTCAAACCGAGGCTAAGTGAATGTTTTCATGATAAATTACGTTCTGCAGTCCATCACCCACACGAGGGTGCTAATTGGCGTCTGGTGGAAAAGTATAAGATAGCGAAAGAAAGATGTTAGGTTAAGAGCACAGCACATGCTTAACCAAGAACTTTCCTCCGAACTCCTAGTGCTAGCAAAATTTTGAGAAAGACATAACAGAATTGTTGGGTCTCGTTTTCTGTAAATTGGCCCGTGCATAATTTCAATGGAACAGTAAAAAGATAACCAAACAAGGAATTACTTGTGACTGTCATTAGAAAAACAATTAAGCCGTATAGAAAACATTAAAAAGCTAGCTACGACAAATGAAGCAGACAAAAGTAGGCAGGAGAAGTACAACATTATTAAAGTGTTCTTGACTTCAACCTATCCTCAATTATTGTCATATTACTCCATCAGTCTCATGTAAATTACAATATTAAACTTTCTACGAATTTAAAAAAATATATTTAATTATGAAAAAATTATTTAAATTGTTTTTATTGTTGTAGTGTTAGATAGTTGAATAGTATTAAAGTGACAAGTCATATTTAATAAAAAAAAAATTACAAATTAAAAATGATGCAATTTTTTTAAGACATTTAAAAGAGAAAAAATGTTGCAATCTTGTGGGACGGAGGGAGTACAAGTGAGAAAGATTCTTCATATGATCAATACCAGAAAAGAACCTGTTATATGCATGTTTAGGTAGGACATATGTGAGTGGTTAGTTTTATGTTATGTATATGTGTGGACTTCTAGGGGTGTGGTGTATTAAACAACCAAGATCTAACACGGACTGCAGAACTGAGATTATGCATCTTGAGAGACGATGGCAATTAAGATTAAGTTGATAAAATAGAAATTGGATCTTATGAAAAGGCATCTTTTGTTTGATTATGGAAGAGAAAATAAACGGAGTCAAATGTAACATGCGGCGATTCCAATATTTAATCTTAAAGCTCATTGCCAAATCAAGTTGAATTAGTACAAATCAGAACTTGATTATGTACCTGCTTATTTCATTAACATATGCTAGCCGGCTTTTTATAGGGCTGCCTTCCGCACACCAAGAAATCACCTGGTCCATCATTTGCATTGCTACCTCAGCAGTCAGCACTATAACACATACAATAGCCAATCTCCAACTTGGTTTATTAGGCTATAATTTCAAAGAAACACACACACACACACAAAGAACTTTATATTTACATAGTTTAGTAGTTTGTGAGTACGTGCAAAGCACGTGCAGTTTATGTATGCTTGTTTAATCAGGTTTGTCATTAAGTCGACACTATGAAATGGGTGAAATCTTGATTTGAATTCGGCTGTTGCTTCACGTACGCATCTGACCACCATAATCAAAATATTCCTTAATTTGGTACGCTATGTTTTTTATCCTATGTGTGATAATGACATGTCTTTATGATAAAAGCATTTTCACCTGTCAATTATTAGATGTTGGCTATGTGTGTGTGTGTGTGTGTGTGTGTGTGTATATTCAAAATCTCAATTATTAGCAGTCCAGATTGATTATTCAGCAACTTTTCCCTTTTTCTCCTTCATTTCTTTTCAATTTCTTCTCATTGTTGTGAACAATCAGCAAGAGTTACAGTGCATTATCAACTTCATTTAATCATCATTAATTTCTTCGCAGCTCACTATTTAAGTCTTAAGATGACTGATTATTGCATTATTTATTCAGAGAAAAAGATTGAAAATGCGAAATTCAGGTACTTTTAATTAGTAAACAAGTTAGAAGGAACATCAGCTGATTACAGAAATAAAGTGCGTGGCAAAATTACTCTGTATATTTCTTCGTACAATCAAGAAATATTAGAATAGATTATACAATGTACACATTTCTTACAAATATGTATTAGTAAACCAACTTTAAAAAAAAAAAAACGCTTGAAATTGCACAATTTCAGGTTTAATATAGTATATGTATCTATAAATTTTCAAAGAAAATGACACCGAGATAAGAGATTAACAGTTTCATATCAATGCCCGACCCCAGGACTAGGGACAGACTGCAAAATGCGGTCGATGTGAGCAAGATAGAGGGTGAAGAGCCTTTCATTAATAACTACAGCATGGCCTTTACCACTTGGAGAAGAAGGTGGTGTAGTTCCCTTGGGAAGGGTACTAAAGACCAAACTACCTTTCCCCTTCTGCATCCTCGAGAGCTTCCTTGCGTCCAAACATGGCGCACAAGAGATCAAAAGCAGAAAGAATAGAACCAGAGGTTTTCTTAGGCAAGCCATATAGACCGAAATAGGTGATCAATTCGAGGGGAAATTGGAGTATTAAGAGTGAAGCTCTGAATTGGCAGGCTTGGTGATATGCTTATTCAGCTGCACACGGACATCTATATATATACAGGGGTGAAGGAGGAGGAGTTGCTTTACCAAAAAAAAAAAGTAAAGGAGGACTGAGGATCAAGTTAGTTGGCTGAGTCAAAATGTTTGAAATTTAAGCAGAATATTGTGCTGATGCTTATCAAGTGCTTTTAGACAAATGCCTCGTGGAAGTTGGGTAGATGACACATAGCGAAGCCGCCGGCCTGGGTATCTTGGTAATTTCTGATAGTAGTCTCCTTGTAGCTTGCAGCTCAAATTATTTTGTAATGTGAGGAAGACTTTAGTGGGGTCACATTGCAAAAGACACACACATGCATATGTAACATCTATAATCACTCGTGCTCGTGTACAAGCAAAAGTTGAAAACTAGAGAGAATGTTTAGTGACAAATTACCTTCTGCATCCTATTTAGCATCACACGCACGAGGCTGATAGTTGGCGTTTGGTGGAGAAGTATTTGACAGCGAAAGAAAGATGCTACGTTAAGAACACTGCATTTGCTTAACCAAGAACTTTTCCCCGAACTGCTAATGTATAGTTAGGATAGTTAGAGTAGGGGTGTTAAACAAGTCGGGTACTAGATTAAAATTTGAGCTCATTTTATTTAAATTTGATACGAGCTTGATGAAAAGTTTATTTAATTTAACGAGTAGAACTCAATTTTAATAAGTTCGGCTTATTAAGATTTGATAATTTATAATAAATTAAAAAAAAGTGAATTGTTAAAACTTGTAAAAAAAAAATTTGAATTCAACTCGTTAAAAAGTCGTTTAAAAAAAAAAGGTCGTTGAACTTAACAAGTCAAACTCACTCATTAACCCCCTAATTTTGAGAAAGACATGAAAGAATTGTTGACGGGTCTTGTTAAATATAATTAATATTATATTTATAGTATTATTATGGTAATAGATTTCTTATGGTAATAAGATTCTTAGATTC
>JAUMHB010078705.1:37348-56768 GCA_032359685.1 Pittosporum tobira | reverse complement strand
TGGTAATAGATTTCTTATGGTAATAGGATTCTTAGATTCCTAATTGGATTAGAATTAGGTTACTTATTCTCCAAGTAGGTTAAGCTTATATAAGGTCTCTCATGTAATTGTTATTTTATATATATTTATTCATTATCAATAAAATATTTTTATTTATTCTCTCCATAATTATCAATTATTTATATTTTTTAAAATTTATGTCACATAATTATTAAAATATATTATAAAAATTATAAAACGGAGGAAATATAATTGTACTTCTCTACAAAATTATGCTTCCACTAAAATAAAATAAAAAATAAAAAAAAATTCTACTACATCATACTCTCTGCATCTCGAAAAAAATAAATTATTTTTGGAACAAATGAAACAGAGTATATTGGGACACGTTTGGTCGCAAGCCTCACCCGAATGACACCCAAACGTCAAAGGAAATCTTCTTCGATAAATAAAAGGCACCTCTCCAAACACACCACTTACTCCTCCCGCGCCTATTTTCTCTATCCTCCCGCTCTTCTATCTTTGTTTTCGTTATCCTTGTTTTCTCTTCTTTTTCAATAACCCAAATCTGCTATTATTTGCTAATTAATTAATCTTGTAAAATTAACATTAATTTCCGCTAGATTTATTTCCAATTCGGTATAACATTCTTTTGCCAGCTAATTAGGATAAGGAATTAGACACAGAGATTTGAAAATGGAAGAGAAGAATTTCACATCGGTTTTGCTAAGCTTGCTATTGCTGACGTGCGCACCGTCGTGCATTTACTCCGACGATCGGCTTCTCGTGAAAATGACTATCGTCCAAAACGCTTCGGCTTTCGGAGCTTGTATGTTTGTTTGCCTTCTAAATATTTAACTATTTATTAATTTGTATGTATGTATATTATTAATTTATTGATAAATGGTAGATTGCTTGGACGGAAGTTTGCCTGCGTACCACATCCACAGAGGATTCGGAGCCGGAGCACGCAACTGGCTTTTACAGTTTGAGGTACGATGACACATACTGTGTATTTTATTCTGATATATTATACAATTAAATTAAT
The DNA here is from genome assembly GCA_032359685.1 of Pittosporum tobira. NCBI lineage: Eukaryota > Viridiplantae > Streptophyta > Magnoliopsida > Apiales > Pittosporaceae > Pittosporum > Pittosporum tobira. The sequence continues at coordinate 55,720 of JAUMHB010078705.1, read as the reverse complement.
AATAGTAAAAAAGAATGGTAACCCAATGGAGTAAGCATGCGCTCTTGCGTGTCCAATCCCCTCACGACGCGTAGGAAAGTGATTTTTGTTTTTTCTATCACCTCATAGTCTTGGAGAAAGTGGAATGCCGCCGGAAACTGGACGGGTAGGTGCTCTTGCATTTTAGTCATTTTCCGAATGATAAATCAGGTTAAGTATTGTCTCAAAATAAATAATTTAAATAAATATTTCATTAAAAATATATAATGAAAATTTATTGTGATTTATATATATATATATATTTTTTTAAAATATTTTTTTTAAAATAATTTTTTTAAAATATTTTAGTCATTCAAAAGACGAATGGAGTATATTCTTTTGCGCTTTGATTTAACTATGACATTTCCTATTTTAGTATTATTTAAAGTATTTTTTTGAAGGTAACCTTTCCTATTTTTATTTTAATTCTGAAATAACCTTTTCCAATTTAATTGCCCTCTATTAACTTTTCAAGTAACCCAATTTCTCTTTTTTTTTTTTCTTGTATGAACAAAATTAGTTATAATTAAAGAAAACGCAAGAGGTGAACAAATGTTTACGTAATTGTATAAATATAAGTCTTTAAACGGTATACTTTTTATTATCAATTTATTGAAAATAATATCTTAAAACACTCATACTCGTGAACGTGTTCATGTAACTTTTTTTCTCATTGTTCAATTGTTCTTCATGTAATGTAATCCATGGTGCTCTTCTTATTTATTTATTTATTTGGGAGTGGGACGTAAGCCATGGTTGGATATCGGATAGACGTAGAGGGGTCAGGTCCTCTTTATTAAATTAATTAATTCACCTCGTAATAAATGCTAATAATTTTACTCTTTAAATGATAGTACTATTAAGAACCTTTTAGATGATAAATAAATTTCAACACCACTTGAGCTTGTAAATTTCCTTTTGAAGGTTGGATTCCTTTCGAAATTTTTATTCACTTTACCTATTAATTATAATCATTGAATTATTATCCGGCTCAAGTCACCAAATAGGAGTCCACTGACATGCACTGATAATTTTCCCCTTATAAATCTTTGTGATTAATACTACTCCATAATTTAGCAAATGGTCCATCATTTATTAAAGGCCCTCTTCAATAAATATCATGGTTTGACCCCAAAAGTCCCAATCGGAAAACTGTACTTACCTCTGAAAAAGTAACGCCATTAATTATTTCCATTTCAGTCTTTATTGCTATACACCATTTTTATGGTGTCAAACAACAATATGCTTGAAATGTGTACTGTATCTTCTTCACTCGACTCTCAGAACTCAGAAGCTCCACATATCTTCTTCTCTTTATAGATTTATAGTGGAACGAACACCCTTTAATTGGCTTGCCAGCTAAGACCGTTCAGGACACGGATTGTTCCACTTTTCCATTATTAGCATGCTACTGGTTTTCAATTTTTTAAAATTTATTATCAAAACTACAGGGTGGTGGTTGGTGTAACGATATAAATTCATGTTTGGATAGAGCCAACTCCCGCCGTGGATCAACAATTTACATGAGCAAGACTGAGGTTTTCTCCGGCATTCTCAGCAATAACGCCTCTCGAAATCCTGGTAATGAAATTTTGTTGGTTAAACTGTTGTTATTATTATTATTATTTGTGTTGGGTTTCAGATCAAAAACCGATACGGAATTTAAAAAATAATTTATCCGATTTTCAAGAACTATGCGTATATTGAAACCGAAATAAAAGATCGATTATACATGAATGAATTTCGATGGAGATAAGAAGAACATTGAGTCTGGATCAGCGTGTCAATCGTCACGCCTCTATTGATATCCACACACACGAATTGAGCCCGAGCTTTGTGCGTGCTAGCACAGTTCTGTGGTTTCTGACTGAATGAATTTCGATGGAGATAAGAACAGTTGCGTTTGGATCAACGTGTCAATCGTCACGCCTCTACTGGTATCCACACGCACGAACTGAGCCAGAGTCTTGTACGTGCTAATGCAGTTCTCTGGTTTCCTTCTCTCTAAGTCTCTCAATATCGCAGTGATTAGGGTTATACAAAAAGGCGTATGTTTCTCCTTTTATAATATGTCACTTTTAATCAGAGATAAAAGAGAATAAAAAAAGCCTAGCTGTCTGACCCAATACATTACAAGTCCAGTTCGCTTTTAATCAGAGATAAAAGAGAATAAGGAAAGCCTAGTTGTCTGGCCCAATACATTACAAGTCTAGTTCGCTTAATGTGTTACCTGTAGATTCACCTAACATTAGCAGTAAGTTCAAAACTCTTTTTTGGCTCACAAATTATAAGCGGTCTTTAACTACTTAAGTTAGGTGAAGGTAAATTATTTCGACACAACTTTATCCACAACTAATAATATAATATAATTTATGATTTGACCAAAAGACATACCACTAATAATTTGTTAGTCACAAACTGTTAAGCATCTTTTAACTGAAACAAGTAATAGGTCATAATACTACATGGCAGATAAAACACTTGAATCAATGCTCTACACGGTAAGTTGCAATATTACGGTCGTAATTTCATCAAACTATATATAAAAAAGTTATAGAGAAAATCTTTATAACAATCAATATGAATCATGCTAAAATTTAATCACCAAAGCCAACTACAATAAATGCCTATTATTATGGACATTATTTTCCTCGATTGATAGGCTTCAACAAGCAACATGTTCCATCCAAAAAGGGTAGTTCTGGCATGTTCATGTTTACATGTACACGTTCATGCTCATGTTCCCTTCTAATTCTTTATTGTCCTTTTGGCATGCTAAATAATTGAAAATAATTGAAGCCTAGATGGCAGTAAGCAGACAGCTATTTGCTTTTTTGTTTTTGTTCGTTGACCTCCCCCTAATTCCAGCTTTCACTTCTCCATGTTAGTCAGTCGCTTTTCCTTCTTTGTCAGTGGAGCACCGTACAAGGTCAAAACTGTCCATGCTCTTCCCAGTCCTTTTGGACTGTTTTGAAAAAGGTACTCTAGAATAAGTTAGTGCGAGGTTGCAAACGATATTTCCTCACCCAAGCCAGACCCCCACCACTTACTCTTTTGTCTTCATAATAATCATACAATATTTTTTGGATGGCTATGCTGTGCCATGAGGGCACCGACTCTCATCTCAACTGAAGCAAAATTAAATTACGTGTCTGGATTATTATTTTATATATTTTTATTAAACCCAACCTCTTCGAAATGGTACCATCTCTGGAAAACGCACAAGTCGAGGGAAATTATAACCAAATGGCTTTGATCCGATGGTTATCCTCACCGGTGGTATCCAAGAGGTAGTGGGCCCCACCATGGGAGTGTCAGACTTTAGAGTTGCATTGAGTCTTGGATGTGGGGTATCAAATGTAATGGTTAAAGGAAAAGTAAGAAGAGGAAAATTACTTGCAGCCTCTTCGTCCCCTTCATTAGACCTATTTACATTTTATTAAACAAATCACTGTGAATGACCCCATTTAGAATTGCAAGTAGTTTTAGATTTTCAGGAAATAATACGATTCAACGTTTTATGCTCTTTTTCTTAATCGATTCATCCAGAGTTGTGTACATCTCAAAATACCGTACAAAATGTAAATCTTTTGTACAAATTTAGGAGACTCTCAAACAAAATTCCGACAATATGCTGAAGTAGGGTTCAGATCTTAAATCTGACAATGTTCTGGAGTCAAATTCAGATCTTAAATATAATTGAATTTGCTAGGGGAAATGGAAGGCGGTCAAAAGCTCACCTAATTATCTCTATAAGGTCCTAATAATGTCTTTGAGGCTGCAACCTCGGAAGCATTAATACTATGAATTGTGTACTGCATTAAAAAATACAAGCGAAAAGAATTTACCAGGGGTCACTAGCTATGTTTTCACCCGTATTCGAAATCATTGGTGTTAAACGCGTTATTGCTGTAGTATTTCATCCCAGTAATTTATATATGAAATTTTGCTTTGCCCTTCAGTACAAGATTCTTGGCCATTGCAGATTGTAAAAATGTATTTCGTATTAATTATATATTTGGATACTTTTATAATGTACATGAACTTGATCAGATTTTTACAACTGGAATCGTGTGAAGATTAGATATTGTGATGGTGCCTCATTTGCTGGGGATGCTAAATTTGACAATGGGGTAAGCATTTTACAAAGTTTCTAGTTTTATACCTTCAGAACTCAGTTTTTCGGTTACATTCACGACTAGATGAAAACGATGTTTTGGCAAAATTTTCCACGGCTCAATTCACCATATCCGCAATTAGCTTGCAGCCAGTTATACCTTTTCTTTGTAATAAATGCTTACCGTGCACATACAAGATACAATCATATCTAGAAATTTGCCTTAGCTTCAAAATGATCATAATTCTTTTATTATAATTGTTTGATAATAAGAAAAATAAGATATCAAAGGTAATAAAACGCCTTAAAAGTCTCCCACTGCGACATATTTTCTGTCATGAATACCAGTTCTTTTGTCGTAGTTAAAATAAAAGGTGGTATGGCATCATCTACTACATTTTATGGCACCTCTGAAATTTGGAATACTTGAACACAGTGTGATTGAACAACACTAAAACCAACTTGTTAACTCCTCTTTGAACTGACTGGGGTCATGGTCCTAGGAGAGAGGAAGTCATAAGAGTGAATACTATTTACTGTATTGCTTACTAATAATTGAGTATTTTCTTTATTTGAAATGAACAACAGACGTCATTACTTTATTTCAGAGGGCAAAGGATTTGGCAAGCAATTATTCATGATCTTCTTCCGAACGGTCTACATTATGCCAAAAAGGTAAAACTTCCCTATACTTCAATGGATATTTTCATTTTAAGTCGACTGTAATTTGTTTCTATTCAGAATATGAATCTAAAAATTAGTGCTTATATAAGATCATGTATTTCCTTTAATTGAGTAATTGCTCATTTAAATTATGTGATTACACAGACCAATTGACTGATGTGTTGAGTTACTGACAGTCAAAAAGTTTGTTTGTGTTGGATCTTGTGGTGAATGTAAATCCTCCATAAATTCTATTTGGATAATCATGAAGACACTCGAAATGATAATTTAAGACAAATATCATCAGGTTCATGAATCATGACTGCTATTGCTTCATATTACTGAATTACCATTTTTCCTTTTCAAGCGTATGCCTAAAGTACTAGAACATATTTAGTTAGTATGATGGAATACTACATTTATATAATCTATGTGAAAGTTTGGATAAAGTTGCTAAAACTGTTCGATTTTGGTTATTGGCTAGGCTTTGCTTTCCGGATGCTCTGCAGGGGGTTTGGCAGTCTTTCTACACTGTGATAACTTCACCAGTTATCTGCCAACTAATGCAAGTGTGAAATGCTTAAGTGATGCTGGATTTTTCTTGGATGTGTAAGTTCTTCCTTATTTCTTGTAGTGGAAATGTTAAATTTCCTATGGGGTCTTAATTTTTCGCTCTCACTTTGCAGAAGAGACATAATGTTGAACCACACAATGCGAACTTTCGTTGAAGACCTAATTACCCTTCAGGTATACCGCTATGTTATAATACAAGAATTATGATTTATGGACTTATTTATGTTCAACTACTGGAGATATTCTCAGATGACTTACCCTTCAGGGGGTAGAACAGAATCTGGATAAAAACTGCACAATATCTCGCTACTATCCACAGCAAGTATGTTTACAACTCTTATGGTTTAAACAACTATTAAGCTGAATGCACAAAATGTAATATTATTTTGATCATTCTATTTTATTATGCAGTGCTTCTTCCCACAGTATGCATTGAGATACATCAGGACACCTTTTTTTGTGTTAAACTCGGCATATGACGTGTATCAAGTAAGACTTGCTCCATTTGCTTCATCTCAAGTTCCCGCACATAACACACTTAAAATTTCCCTTCCCCCCCCCACCACACACACACACACATCCCAATTGTTAGAATTGAGGACCCTTTCTTTGTTGGACAGTTTCATCACATATTTGTGCCACCTTCTGCTGATCCACACGGGCACTGGAATCACTGCAAGCTTAATCCAGCAGCTTGTACTCTAATCCAGATTGATATTTTACATGGTAGCATTTTTTCCCTTTCTTTCTAATACTAATTCCTCCGTCTACAAAAAGTCCCATTTGTCAAAAAGTATATTTTCAAAAAAGACCTCCGTTTCTATTAATGATAGTACAAAATGATGCGTTGTCGTTATGTAGAGGGATAAACATGGAAAGAAAAATTATCCTTAATATTCACAACTTTTACATATGGATCTTTTTCTTGAATGGGGGGAATGATTTTTTGTTCTTGCTTTGAGGCTCTAATATTCATTGCTATATCCAAATAAAACAAAAGGGTCTTCATCAAGAAGTAAACCATCAAGAGTAGTATTTTCTGTTGCTTCCAAATTTGATCACATGAAAGTTTGGTTGTTCAGGATTCAGGAAATACATGCTTACTGCTTTGAAGTATTTCTTCGAATTTTCAAGAAGAGGAGGAGTGTTTATAAATTCATGTTTTGCGCATTGCCAAAGTGAGTCACAGGACACATGGTTTGCACCTGACTCCCCAAGAGTGCACAATAAGGTCTATACACCAACTTTTCTCCCATACTGTGCATAATCCATGAGTTGCTGTTATTTCTACGTACATCCGTTTGCTTTTCATTTATTCAATTCCACTCTGAATTAAATTTAAAAAGATTAATAAAAAGTGGTCTGCTTTGTCAAATCTTCGGCATCGATGGGCTGTACCGTAAAATCCAGTATAGCCCATAAATGTTTTTTTTGTTACATCTGGACAGTTTTTGTTGGCATCTAGATTAGGCTCTGTTTGTCATAACTTGTTCAATGAACTTATAATTTATTTGAAAAATAAATTATTTTAAGATTGTTTGTTTCAATTTTTTTTTGAAATAAGTAATAAGTTGAGTACATTACATTTTATGCACAAATAGAAAAAACCGTCAATAGGTTGTATTTCTTTTCCCGGCTTATAGCTTATTAATCTAACAAATACTTTTAAGTTATTTTGAAATAAGCCGCGACATACATGCCCTAAGCTTCCGCTATGAATATTAACCAGAATTTTGTTGCAGACAATTGCAGAAGCTGTTGGAGATTGGTACTTTGGGAGAAATGTGACCAAGGAAATTGACTGTGCTTATCCTTGTGACACTACTTGCCATAACCTGATAGGTTAACCTAATTACCATAATTAGTGTCCCTAATGATTTTTAGCAAACGAGTTAGAGTAATGAAGTGAAGCAACATACGGAATTACGGAGTCGTATATATATATATATATATACTAAAAATCATTTATTATACCATTTTATTTGTACACTTTCATCAACTAATAAAAGGTCTGCCCATTCTTTATTTTCTTGTGTCTTCGTTCTCTTGAATGCCCTAGACGTGAAAATTATGATTGTTTAGTATACATCTAATCTTGTTTGCTTATGAAATCTGAAGGACTTGCAACCGAGTTTTTCTTTCTTTTGTGCAAAAATGGTTTTCAGATTTCACCACCAACTCACCGAGGCATCTTAAAAACAAATCTATTTAGTGTAATGTATAGACTGAAAGTGGAATCGATATTTTTCTTTATTCCTCATGAAATTAATAAAATTTTTATTCTTCTTCTGGAAATCTTTAGCTACTCTTAGCATGGGAACATATTTACAAAATCTTTTTGGTTAGGCCTCCATGTGGCTCACTTAGAGGAGAGATTAGTGAGAAAAGTAACTGAAAAAGAGACGAAACTTATGGTGGAATATTATTTAATATTGTACCCGTTACAAAATATAAAAATATTATTTATGTTAAAAATTTAATTTTTAATATTTTTAAATTTAAAATTATATGAATATAAATTTGATTATTGTCAATATAATTGTGAAAATTTTGAATTTTTAAAATAATATTATAAATTAAAAAAAAATATTTTTGTTAAATCTCAAATAAATTTTATGATAATTTCAATTTAAAATATTTATAATCAACTTTTAAAAGTGAACAGTGCTGCAAATGCGTAAATACAAGTGGCGATTTTAGCTTTTATGCTCTGGTATCAAGCAAGCCACTGGTTTGGATGGAGCTGGTAATGTGCCAAAATTAGTTTTGATAGGTGAAGCTTTTTCTAACGCGACAATCTTGCTTATGTAAACCATCAAAGAAATTAGATACCTTAATACTTCGCAGAATTATGCCTATGTACGTGACGGGTAACCCGACCCGGATCTAGAGGAATTTGCAAGGGAATAGAATTTCATGAAATGGACAAAAAGGGTAATTTATCAGACAACAGTAACACGAAACCCGCGTTATCCAATCCGAATCGCCTGCACAAAGCACCTGAAATTCCGGCAGGTGGCAGGCGTACCTTTTTTACACCACCTCCGCCGTGCCCAACTAACCAACCCAATTTACCAAAACGCCCCTAATTAAACTTCTTTTTTATTATGCAAAATCCATTTTTTAAACAATTCGGGTCTGCTAATAATTTTCAATCATTTTCTCCGCCGTCTCTCACTCCTCTTCTTCTACTCATTACTGGACCCAAAAATCTAAGAAGAAGAAAGTGTAGGGGAGAGAGAAATAAGTGCATTAAAATTAGGGCGATGCCTGCTAATTCCGGTGAAGATAATGGGGCTTTGCGTAATTTCAAGCTGACCGAGTCAACATTTTTAGCTTCTCTCATGCCGAAGAAAGAGATAGCCGCCGATCGCTTCATCGAAGCTCACCCTGAGTTCGACGGCCGTGGTGCTGTTATTGCTATTTTCGGTACTTCCTTTTCCTTCACGCCCCCTCTTTAACTGATCGGTGTTTGATTTTGAGGAAAATATAATCACTAATCAATAGCTAATTGAGATTAATTTGCATTGTCATTATATTTAGTTTAATCCACGGAATTTGATATTGAAAACATGTAATTTAAATTATAATATCTCAACAAACAGCATTTCATTGTAATCGGTAAACTGTGGACAACATTATCTTGTTAATTGGCTTTATTGACATATACCTTACGCACCTATACTCACGTTCACTTGTTTAATCCAGCTTAGAGCACGAAAATGGATTACTTTAAGGGATATTTTGTTTATATGGGAGAATTAAAAATGAATTTCTGATTGATATTGTCCGCTTCATTTGTTTATTTCCCTCTCTAGATTCTGGTGTCGATCCGGCTGCCGTGGGATTACAGGTGACCTCAGATGGGAAGCCGAAAATACTAGATGTTCTTGATTGGTACAGTCTGATAATTTTTCTCTTGGTAAAATGTGTCTGGATTATTATTACTAATCAGAAATTTTCCATCCTTTTAGTACTGGGAGTGGAGACATTGATACCTCAACCGTGGTAAAAGCTGATGCTGATGGTTGTATTCGTGGAGGCTCAGGTATATCAGTTGAGATATTCGTCCATGCTACAAGATTATAAAATTAATACCTAAAAATTCATGATAAATCTGCTTTTTCAAATTCACTAATTTTATGAAACTTGTTGGTGTTGCGTAAAACATGTCATTTGCTGTGACTTAAGTAAACATGTAGCTAAACCACAACATTGTTCTCTTGTTCTCTTCCTTCTTTACATTTACCGTGCTTACTCATTCATTATCTGTTTCAATGTAATAATTTATCTCAGGGGCTTCTCTTGTTGTAAATTCTTCATGGAAAAACCCTTCTGGGGAATGGCATGTTGGGTATAAATTAGTTTACGAGCTTTTTACAAACACATTGACTTCTCGTTTAAAGGTGGGGCTTAGTAGTGTTTATGTCATTCATAGATATTTTGAATGCTGGATCCACACCTAGGATCCGCACCTAGAGATCACTTGCCAAACACCTTACCCTAATTCTTTATTTAATAAGTTTATGCAAATTTCCTCTACAGAAAGACAGAAAGAATAAGTGGGATGAGAAAAATCAGGAAGCAATAGCTGACAGTGTAAAGCAGCTTGATGAATTTGACAAGGTTGTAAAGTGTTTTTTTTTATTAGTTATTCTAGAACTTTGATACTGAATGTATGTATGTATTTTCTTCAATCATTTTTTATTTAGGTAGTATCCAATTAAAGAGCATATTAAATATTAAAGTTGAAAAATCGTTGAATTTCCATGCTCAAATTCCGCGTGCACTTTGAAATTGTAGTGTGCACACAGTTTTAAACTCCCTCTTCACTACAAAAAAGAAGAGAAAAGGCTAATTATATATATATATATATATTCAATGAGTTTAATGGTTCATATTTTGTGATCCTACTGTAGTACATATTTTCCTTAAATTTCCTGTTTGCAGAGACACACAAGAGTCGAGGATGCAAAGTTGAAAAAAGTTCGAGAAGATCTACAGAATAAAGTTGATTTCCTGCAAAAGCAAACTGATGTTAGTGGTCACAATGTTGGATTACTTCTCTCTTATTTTTTTTTCACCCCACACGTTTGACTCAATTTCTTATTTGCACAAATATTCTAGAGCTATGACGACAAGGGGCCTGTTATTGATGCTGTTGTATGGCATGATGGGGAATTATGGAGGGTCGCTATTGATACACAGACTCTTGAGGATGAACCGGCGGGCGGGAAACTTGCTGATTTTATACCTCTTACCAATTATAGGTATGTACCTCTTCATACTGAAAGATTTTGTTTTTCATCAAGCTTCTTACTTTCAGGCTGAAGTAGTAATGACCTAGGCATGATTAGTGGTTGAAGTTTCACGTGTATTATATATATTTATATTGCCTATATTTGAGCTCAATTGATCACTCCTCTGTTTGAAACCTTACAGGACTGAACGAAAATATGGTATTTTTAGTAAACTAGATGCTTGCACATTTGTTGCCAATGTGTACGATAAGGGGAACATTTTAAGTATCGTAACAGATTGCTCCCCACATGGCACTCATGTTGCTGGTATTGCTTCTGCTTTTCACCCAAAGGTCAGACAACTTGACCCAATTATATAATAATATACGCTATATACCAATTTCATGACGTAGAACCATTTCACCTATTGAAGTATGATGCTATTATCATATAGGAATCTTTGTTGAACGGAGTTGCGCCTGGAGCACAGATAGTTTCATGTAAAATTGGTGACTCGCGTTTGGGTTCAATGGAAACTGGAACAGGCTTGACAAGAGCACTGATAGCTGTTGTGGAGGTGTGTCTTTTTCCTTATGGAATAATCTTTATGCACCTTTTTTTTTATTTTGATTTTTGGCGAAGAAATTACTCCATTAAACAAAATAAAAACTCCTTTTGCTCTTATAGTTTGGAACATAGGGAGTATATATTTTCTATATTTTCAGATTTTTGTGCATTATCCATGGTTCATACTATTCTACTGATGTTTGTGACATCTGTCTAGCACAAATGCGACCTCATCAACATGAGTTATGGAGAAGCTACATTGCTCCCAGATTATGGCCGGTTTGTTGACCTTGTGGATGAGGTAACAATTCCAAAGCTCCCAACTTTTGGTCTTTGTTCAGCTAATATGATTTCACTTGCCATTTCTTAATGATACGGGTCATGTTACTTTTAGGTGGTCAATAAGCACCATGTAATATTTATTAGCAGTGCTGGAAACAATGGACCAGCGTTGACCACCGTGGGTGCACCTGGTGGCACCACTTCAAGCATAATTGGGATTGGTGCTTATGTCTCCCCTGCTATGGCTGCCGGTGCTCACTGTGTAGTTGAACCTCCTCACGAAGGCCTTGAGTACACTTGGTATGATCTTTCTCTTGAAAGATATTAAATGTGGGTTGTGTTCAAATCACCTATAGTCATACACTAGCTGAAACGGATGCAGGTCTAGCCGAGGACCAACCACGGATGGGGATCTTGGTGTTAGTGTGAGTGCTCCTGGTGGGGCTGTGGCTCCTGTCCCTACATGGACTCTTCAAAAGCGGATGTTGATGAATGGAACATCAATGTCTTCTCCATCTGCTTGTGGTGGAGTAGCTTTGCTCATCAGTGCAATGAAGGTTTACTCTTTTGCCCCTTCTTGTTCTTCCTGTTGTGGCGGTTGCTGCTACTTATTCCATCAATTCAATGTAAATGTTGTTAATGTAGGCTGAGGGCATTCCTGTGAGTCCATATAGTGTAAGGAGGGCGCTTGAGAATACAGGTATTCCTGTGGGTAGTTCGCCTGAAGATAAATTATCTGCTGGGCAAGGGCTTATGCAAGTTGACAAGTTACATGCTCTAAACCACCCCTTATTGTTTGAACTTAAATAAGTAGTTTGGACGCTATGAAATTTGGAATTTTATTCTAATTTGCTATTGCACGACAGGGCCCATGAATACATTCAGAAGTCCCGCGACGTCCCGTGTGTGTGGTATAAGATAAATATCAATCAAGTTGGTAAAACAAGTGGGTCTCTCTCTCAGCCTATATAGTTTTCATTGAGACCAGTTGATTATTTGTTGTCTTCACGTGGAGTTATATTTTGATAAATGATGCATCTTTTGTGGCAGGCCCAACTTTACGAGGCATCTACCTAAGGGAGGCTGGTTACTGTTATCAATCTACTGAGGTGAGACCATAAATCAGCCAAGTGTAGTAGAATGATAAATTTTTATGTTTGTTGAGCTTTTTAACTTGGTTACTTGATACATATGTTGCTATAAATATCGAAATTGCTTTCCAAATTTTTTTGGTGTTCAATTATTGTAACCTTATACACTTTTTATTTGTATAGTTTTGCTCATGTTCTCTTTCCATTGAGCTACCCACTAATGCACATCTTCCATATCCACCTGCAACGAAAGCTCATGTTTTCTTCTCTTGTTCAGAGCCATCTTACATCCTTATGTGTGTGTGTGTGTGTGTGTGTGTTTACATGTGTGTCTCTCTGTCTGTATCTGTTTGTGTGTGGAACTGTGGATAGATAGATAGATATAGATATCATTTTTTCTTATAGAAGCTGATATGATATCCCTTTGCAGTGGACGGTACAAGTTGAACCGAAGTTTCATGAGGATGCAAGCAATTTGGAACAACTAGTTCCCTTCGAAGAATGTATAGAGTTACATTCCAGTGGAGGAGACGAGGTGGTGAAAGCTCCTGATTTTCTCCTTCTCACTCATAATGGCCGTACCTTCACGTTAGTCACCATAACTTTCCCTGCTTTATCGTAGAGTTAGTACTACGTAGTACGTATTGCTTTATAAAGGCTCATAAGTTCTTTTTATTTCCTTTGCCAGCATAGTTGTGGACCCTACCAATCTAAGTGACGGTTTACACTATCATGAACTCTATGGCATAGATTGCAATGCACCGTGGCGTGGTCCTCTTTTCCGAATTCCAATAACTATAACAAAGCCAATATCTGTGAAAAGCCAACCTCCTCTAGTTTCACTCGCTGGGATTCCCTTTCTTCCAGGTGACTAATATAGTATCCCCCATTACATGTTTGTACTCAACTTAACTATGCCTTGTCCCATTCTAGTTGGGGTAGGCACAAAATGAATCGAAATGTAAACTTATCACAGTTTATGTTTCTCAATGATTTTAATTTGTTGAATATCAACCTATAAATGAAAATAATAGCGGCAACATGATGCACCAATTTTCTTAAGCCATTGCTTTCCTAGAATTTAAAAAAAGTAGTGTGTGCATAAGTTCATTAGCTGTTATGGACTAAGTTTATGCTTCTGATGCCTAGTTGCTGAGAGGATAATGTATAATTTTTGTGTTTCTCGTGGTTAAATAGGGCATATTGAACGGAAATATATTGAGGTTCCACTAGGAGCTACTTGGGTTGAGGCAACCATGCGTACATCAGGGTTTGATACTGCTAGGAAATTCTTCGTTGACACTGTACAGGTATACAGGATGTATGCGCTTGAAGCTAATTGATTAATGTTATCTAGAGGATTTGCTTTTAATATACTAGCAATCTACAGCTCTCCCCGTTGAAAAGGCCTATTAAGTGGGAAAATGTTGTAACATTTTCATCTCCTTCTGCAATGAGCTTTGCGTTTCCTGTGGAGGGTGGACGCACAATGGAATTGGCAATAGCTCAATTTTGGTCGAGTGGTATAGGAAGCCATGAAAAAACTATTGTAGATTTCGAGGTAAATTATTAAAATTTCTATTTGGATAAACTATTTGTTTCCTTCTCAATTCTCAACTGTTTGTCTTTACCTGTGGTTTTTATCTGCTTAGATTGCTTTCCATGGGATCAACGTCAACAAAGAGGAAGTGGTACTTGATGGAAGTGAAGCACCTGTTAGAATTGATGCCCAAGCTCTCCTATCATCTGAGACACTTGACCCTGCTGCAATTTTAAATAAGGTGACTTGATTTTCGTTCTCCAATTAGTTGTACTCTTACCTGATATTTAGCACGGCGGGGCTGCAAATTTATATCGTTCTTTTTTCTATTTGGATATTCAACTTTGCAGATACGGGTCCCATACCGTCCTGTTGATGCTAAACTGCATGCTCTTTCAACAGACAGGGATAAACTACCCTCTGGCAATCAAACACTAGCATTGACATTAACGTTGGTGCTCTGGTTTTATTTCTCTTACTTTTACTGGTTCAACTGCGGAATTTCATATATCGAAAATAACCTGTTATCGTACTGGTGTTGCAGTTACAAATTTAAACTGGATGATGGAGCTGAGATAAAGCCTCAAATTCCCTTGCTTAATAATCGGATCTATGATAACAAATTTGAGTCACAGTTTTATATGATCTCAGATTCCAATAAGGTATATCATTTTATTTCTTGATTTGATACTTCAAGGCTCTCAAGTGATTCCTTCTAATTTCTTTGTCCCTTTGTCAAATGTAGCGTGTATATGGAATGGGTGATGTTTATCCCGATTCTACAAAACTTCCCAAGGGTGACTACACTTTTCAACTATATTTGAGGTGAGGGCAATCTAAGTGGATATATTTTCTAAAATTAAGTTTCAAGTACAACTATTAAACCATTTGTAATTCAACTTTATGTAACTAATATTGTGTTGCTTATGATATTGTAGGCACGACAACGTGCAGTACTTGGAGAAGATGAAGCAATTGGTTTTGTTCATTGAAAGAAGTTTAGAGAAGGTAGTACTCCCCCTTAGATTGTTGTGATGATTTTTTAAGCTTTACCCCCAGCCCCCAGGGTTTTGTGATCCATTATTTTCCGTACTTGTTGCGTTTATTATTTGATTGCGGACTGGAATTTTATTTTATTTTGTAACCCAGGAAGTCATTCGATTGAGCTTTTATTCCGAGCCAGATGGTCCAGTGATGGGTAATGGCAGCTATCGTTCCTCAGTTATAGTTCCTGGGTATGCTCGTTTCATTATTATATTTTTTTTTCTGTTTTCATCTTTTGCTTCATAAAGTTCTCATTACGCATACATGTATGTATCAACTTTGTTTGTCTCCTATGGTAGAGAGAAAGAAGCGTTTTATGTGGGCCCTCCAACCAAAGATGAGCTCCCTAAGGTGTCATCTTACTATAAATTTTTCATTTGATCCATTTTTTATTTTTTTCCCCATCATTTTTTCGATGATGTGGATCATTTGTTGTTTAATTTACTGCAGAACTCTCCTGAAGGATCTGTACTGCTTGGGGCAATTTCTTATGGAAAGCTTTCGTTTGGAGTTCGGGGAGAGGGAAAAAATCCAGAAAAGAACCCTGTATCTTACCTCATTTCTTATAATGTCCCACCAAATCAGGTTACCACTTTAATCGATATCTTAATTACACCGGCTAATTTTATTGTTTTTTAAGCACTTTCTCCAATATTGCGTTTTGTCTTTATTTACAGTGTGAGGAAGATAAAGGAAAAGGTTCTTCTTATACAACATGCACAAAAAGTGTGTCTGAACGTTTGGAAGAAGAGGTTTTAAGGAATTTAGACAATTTATATTAATCCAGTTATCACCTACTAGAATAAGATTTGAATTATTAAATCTTCTATATCATATGGCTTCACTTTTTTATCATCTGGTGAATCAGGTGCGAGATGCAAAAATAAAGGTTTTTTCAAGCCTAAAACAAGGCACTGACGAGGAATGCTCAGAAAAGAAAAAGTTATCCATCCTACTTAAGGTAGAACTTCTGATTTTATTCAACTCATTAAACTGTCAACTTTGTTGTAATTCATCAGTTCTGAATCGTAAGTATCTTGTCACAGTAAATTGCATCCCATGATGATAGATGCACGGTAAAAAATTGTTCAATAACTCAATTTCAAAAAATTAATGCTTTGTTTATCATCTATTTCCTGGCAGTCGGAGTACCCCAAATACACTCCACTTCTAGCCAAAATATTGGAGAGTTTGGTATCTGAGGACAATGCGAAAGATAAGATTCACTACTATGAAGAGGTAAAATTAATATAAACATCTAGTTGATTCTAATGCCTATTGTATGTATATATGATCTGCAATTAATGATCTAAGAATGTTTTATTTTACAGATAGTATGTGCAGCTGATGAGGTAGTTGATAGCATTGACAGAGATGAATTAGTGAAATATTTTTCCCTCAAAACTGATCCAGATGATGAGGGTGCTGAGGTTCGTTTTCTACCCCTTCAGTTGCTTCCTCCACTATTAGGGCTTGGATTTCAATTCTAGTACTATGATAAAAGGAAACCTTAGATATTTATCAAGGCATATCTAACGCTTTAGAACAATGGAAATTGATATTTATATATTGGTCCACGTTGATAGAAAATAAAGAAGAAAATGGAGGCCACTCGCGACCAATTAGCTGAAGCCTTATACCAGAAAGGATTGGCTTTGCTGGAGATTGAATCTCTCAAGGTATGAACCTACGTAATGATTCTTTTAAAATGCATTAGTTACTTCTTAAATTGAATCATGGAGTGAAAATTGTTTATTTGTTTTTGTTAAACTTCCCTTTGCCCCTGATTACTAAAACAGGGTGAGAAGGCTCCAGAGCCGGCTGCAACCGAAGGTGAAAAATCTGATCTCCAGCGAGATCCATTTGAAGAAAACTATAAAGAATTACAAAAATGGGTGGAATTGAAAAACTCAAAATATGGCACACTCTTGGTGTCACGTGAGCGACGTAGTCAAAGGCTTGGTACTGCACTCAAGGTACTATTGCATTCAAAATAGGAACTGATATTTGCACCAAGGAAATTGATATTTCCATCAGTAGGTGCCACACTTGAAGCTCAAGTTACAAGTTTGTACTTCTTAAAAAGTAGGACCTATTGGTGGGAATATTAGTTTCCTTGGGCGAAATATCATATAACAGTGTTGTAGGATGATTTATATTGGCTGATGCTTTGTTTGATCCAGGTGCTAAGTGAAATTATTAAAGATGCTGGTGATCCTCCAAAGAAGAAGCTCTATGAACTGAAACTTTCCCTGCTTGCTGAAATTGGGTGGGACCATCTCGTATCGTACGAGAAACAGTGGATGTTTGTGCGTTTTCCAGCAAGTTTACCTCTTTTTTAAGTGTTTTCTTTCATCGAACAAGGTCAATTGCCCAGTTTTACACACAGTTGGTTTATGCTAAGTAAGAGTATTTCCTTACATTACTTATAAAGAATAACATCCTTCTGGAGTATTTTCTTTGATATGTTCAATTTAATTAACAATGATAATGAAAGGTTTATATGGTGCTTGGTTGCTAACTAAGCTTGTGCAACTTTTAGAGCCTATATAAAAGTAAAAGTTCAAAAATAATAACATGCATTTTTAGTCCAAATGAACTAAAAATGCATGTTTGGTAGGCTAAACTCTAAGTTCAAAATGTTGAGTTACAATTTAAATTTCACCTTAAGTTTTTGGTGAGTTAAGTTGCGAACTCATCTCACCAAACAAACTCTTTGTATGTTAAGATGAAACATTGAAATATTGGCTTTGCTAAAAACTATAATAGGGACTTTGAAATTTTAAATAAGTTTATGACATTTTTTTGTTATAAAATTGTAGTTCATTTAATTTTTTTAGTCAATATAATTGTGAATGTATAAGAGACACCTACAATCCTGTGAGCATCTCTCCAGGTTTTTCTCTCCAAAAAAAAATCTTGTTCATGGAATAGAACTGTAAACCCCTAGATAAACAATCTCACCGTCTTCGTCTGATCGGAATAAAATGGTGATTTGGGAGAAAACCTTCGTGGATTCGTCTGATCGGAGTAAAATGGTGATTTGGAAGAAAACCTTTGTGGATTGATGCGGAGGAAGGAGACAGATCGTTTGCAGATGAAAATGTTTTCGGCTTTGTTAATTAAGACTGTCAACGAAGTCAACACCCGAAGGTTGACTGGGTATTTGGTTCTCCATGTAGTACAATCTTTAAACATTGTACTCCGTACACTATATATATATATATATATATATAT
>JAUMHB010078705.1:0-23464 GCA_032359685.1 Pittosporum tobira | reverse complement strand
CGAATGAAAAGTAAATAGTAACAACCATGTATGTCTACATTCATTCCATGCACAAAAACAAAAACAAAAACAAAAACCAAAACATATATAGGGCATTAAATAAAATTAAACAATGATTATTTATGGGTTTGTTTAGTTGAGAGTTTGATTCAAAATATTAATGAGTAAAATATAAGTATCTTTTTAAATTCGTTTGATTATTTGCACATTATCAAATTATTTTTTCTAGTTTATTTTATTAAAAAATGTCAAATTAGTAGGACAAGATTTGTATTCATGCTAAATTTAGTAAAACTTTAAATAAACTTTATTTTAGACCCTATAAATTATTCAAATCCAATCTCAACAAGTCAATAATATAATATGCTCACAAAAGGCAAAATGTATTTCGTTACTATTTTGAGGGTTTTACTGTTAACATCTTTTGCAACTTCCGTGGTTTTCTTTTGGTTGAAACTTCGGCCTTATCATCCCATGGTTTGTCATTGTTGACCTTGAACAGAGTATTATATGTGAGTTTGGGCACCTTTTCCTCCTGTCCAAAACCAGGTTTTGGTATTTTCTTCAGGTAAATTCGGAGGAGTTACTCTTTTAATCTTCTAATTAATAAGAGAAAAATGTAGGTTTTTTAAATCTTCAATTAACACAAGTGTCTCAATTTTATATAACGATTGATGTGAGAAAATCAAGTTCACTCCCACATGGGTTTGGTCGCAAAACGAGTTCATACATTTGAATCAGTTTTTGAAATATTGATATGAATTTTTAATCATTGAAAATTGAACAAAATCTGCATATATTTATCAAACAGTGAAAAATTGTTCGATTATTTTTATATGTTTAAAAAAAGTGTCTAATTATTTTTATATTTTGAGCAATAATAAAATTAAATGATTATTTTTTAATTATACTATTAAAATATATATTTTATGATGTATTAAATAAAATTTAAAAAATGTGTAATGGAATGAAATCAAATCACTCGCATGAGTTACAATGAATAATGAAAATATCTGAGAACTTCAAGATGAAAGTTTAGATCTTCATGTTGACCTCCTCAATTGTGCTTATTGCTTTTCTTTTTTAATTAAGCAAGCTGTTATACAATTTAAAATATTTAAAAACAATAATATTCAAATTTTAATATTTAATTATATTTTTTACACAAATAATTTAAAAATAGTGTAAAATTATCTATTTATAATAAAATAATAAATTTAAATTAATATGATATTTTATGGTATTAAAATAAAAATATATCTCTAGTTTTAGAATGTATCAAAAAAAAAAATTCTAAATTTGAAACAAAAGTACTACTATTAATCAATTTCGTCCCAATTTTCAAAAATCGAAATGTTTTCCCTGATTATCTCGTGGGCTGTAGTTTCGTTGTTCCTTTAATTAGTTGGACATTCAGCCGCAACTTTGTTACTTAATTTTATTATTTTAATTTAGACGTTCATTAGTTAATTTTATAATTTAAATTTAGACTATAGAAGATTATTGTCTAACGTTGTGTGTTTATTAATTAATTTTATAATTTTAATTTAGACAATAAAAAATTATTGTCTAGGCATTGCGTTCGTTAGTCATTGTCACCATCTTCGTGACACTGCCTTTTGGTGAAGATGGGGGTTAGGTGCTTACGTTAAACCCGAATTTGGCTAATCGTTATTACACGTCCTCTTCAATTTTATCAAATACACTAGTGTATATATTTATTTATCTTTATTTATAATAATTCAAATGCACTAATACATAATCCATTATATAGAGATTAACATTATCAAAACTTATAATTATTATAATTTTTTAATCATTAAATATTGATATGAATTTTTAATCATTGAAAATTAAACGAAATATGCATGTATTTATCAAACTCTATAAAAGTGTCAGCTTATTTTTATATTTAGAGCAATAATAAAATTAAATGATCAATTTTTTAAATAATAATAGTAAAAAATATATTTTATGATGTATTAAATAAAATTTAAAAAATGTGTAATGAAGATAAATAAATCCCTTAGACTCACATGAGTTACAATGAATAAGGAAAATATCTTAGAACCTCAATGTAATTACCTAATATTTTTAGTATTTTATGAAATCTATACATCTTAAACAATATGGTGTTGATGGAGATAAAATAAATCATAGGCTCCAAAGTGTAATTTTTTTTTGTGACAAAATGTTAGTGTTGACTTCAGAGAATATTCATTTCCATACGATGCGTCGCATAGCTGATAAAGTATTGGTAGATATCACAACAAAGTATCTATGGACCTCATAATAGAAAACGTATGGACCTCACAAAAAAATGTCGGATAATCATTGAGTCGCCATAAGTCTCAAATAGTCAATATTTATTGACCGATCATTTTCTACTGTACTATTATCTCGATAAAATTACAATAGTAATATAAGTAATAGTTAATATATACTATAACTAATTTGCTATTCTCAGTAACAATAGTAGTAAATATTTTCTCAGTATTGGAATCAATTATTACGTAAATAATTGTAGTACAAATAATATTTAGCGTATGACACTAAATATATGAAGGTAGATTAGTTATAACATAACTGTCAGATAAGAAATGATTTAAAAAGTCGGTAAAATAATTATTAGTTTTATTGTATTGTATATCTATAAATGGTTAGATTAATTATTTGTATTGTTTGAAGTAATATTTATCGGAGTAAGAGTAAAAAATTTGATAAGGGTTAAATGATAGAAATTGCTACAAATTGAATTCATATAAAAAAATAGTTATGTGATAGGATTCACGTGGGTTGAAGTATAAAATACGCTTGGTGTAAAAAAAAATCGAGAAAAAATTAAAATTTATGTTATGCTATCATTTTCTCTTTAATAAATTATTTTGACCGGAAACACTTTATTCAATTTTGAAACTATTGAGATTAAGTATTATATTTGACCTTGAATATATATTGACAATTTGATTGTTGAACAATTGTTACTATAATTTGAGTAACAATAATTCTTAAATTCATTGATTTTTATCTTGTTGATATTTTGCTACTTTCGTTACAGATATTAAAAGTCGCATCTTAATTATTTCAACGATCATCAGGTTAATTTCGGTTTCAAATTTGATTGTGGGTGTCTTAGCCTTAGTGGCAAAGTCGTACAGATATTATATTATTGGTATGTGTGACATAATTACTAAATTGTGATTGTCTTTTGGCCGGGGACAAAAATGTATGATATTGGGAGTGTTTACATGTGTAGTAAAATCATGTATATTGGCATGTCCAGTAAATATATCATGATGACGGTTTAAAGACTGGATAATTTAGACATTTATAACTACTTATTTTTGTGTTTACTTTTCCCTTGCAGTTACGTTGCAAATATTTCATATATTTATATTCTCATTAACACAAACTTATAAAATTTTGGATAATTTTTCTTATTTCATTTATTATTAGTAATGGTATTTCTTACTGAGTTATATGAGTTCATTCATTTGTCTCATATTCCTTTTAGGTACAAATAACTGATAGTGTAGTTATTGGTGGGAATAAACTAAATGTCCAAATAGTAAGTTACTTAGATGTTTCCGCTGTGTACCGTCATAGAGAATAATAATTTGTGAAGAGTGTCATGTATTATACTTCAAGTATGATATGATATACTTTATAATTTTCATATAAGACAATAAATTATTGTGTATATTTATGTAAAATATGACATTATCAATAAATTGATAACTCAAATTAGGTTGTTAATACTCGAATTTGGAGGTGTCACACTCGAGATGAAAGTCTAGATCTTGATGTTGAATAAATGTTCAAAAATAAACATTTAATTATAATTTTTACACAAATAACTTAAAAATAGTGCAAAATTATATATTTATAATAAAATAATAATTTTAAATTATTATAATATTTTATGATAATAAAATAAAAATATATCTTTAATTTTAAAACATACTAAAAAAAATTATTTCTAAATTTGAAACAAAAGTACTACCATTCATCAATTTCGTCCCAATTTTCAAAACTCGAAATGTTTTCCTTGACTATCTCGTGCGCTGTAGTTTCCTTGTTCCATTAGTTGGACATTCAGCCGCAACTTTGTTAAATCTTTGAAATTAGTATTAACCTATTTAAATGCGTAGTATAATTTCTTAGGTTATGTTCTCATGATTCAGACTGCCTAGTGATTTATACTTTTTGTATAAATTATCGGTAAGAGGCACAACCTCATATTTAAAAATTTGAAACATTTAATTTAAAATATTTAATAATTTAGTAATATATTTATGTCACATGCTAAATTGATTAGAATGCCATTAAAACTGAAGTTGAGAAGCACGGGACATCAAAATTTTGATAGTAAAATATAACAACTCTACGCACTATAGGATTCACCTAGTAAAAAAAGAGAATTGAAAGTTTGAAATAATGTGATCAATGTTTAAATAATCATATAAAATTCTATAATGCATTGTATCTTAGATGACAATAAAATTAATATTTTTAGACAAAATAATATTATTATTTTATTCAAAGTATGATACAAAGCGACGTTATTTTATTAATTAATAATGTTAATCCCTGTATGATATATCATGTTGTACTCATTTTTTGTCCTCAAAAATTTAATATCAGTTATTAAATGATCCTACAATTAATTATAAAAGAGTATAACTACATACACGTTCTTTACACATCTATTGTACATTAATTTAAGAAACATAGTACAATAGATAATAATTAAATAAAATAAATATTTTTATTATTTAAATTAAATATTTAAACTCTCAAGCAATATATTTTGTATTATTTTATGTAAAACAAGTGTACAATAGATGTGCACATAACTTTTCTTATCGTAAAAAGAAGATATTATTTAGAGAAGTAAAATTATTAATTTTGTTACATTCTTTCTCATATAAATACTAAATATTTATAGACATCACATTTGTATAAGTGAAGACTTTATAACATTAATGAATTTAATTATAAAAATTAACAATATTTTTCAAAAATTTAATACTCCTAGAGTCCTAGGAAACGAGTAGAACTACTGAGATGTGCAGCTCGACTTTTACGTGATTTAGAAGACGTTCATCGATCCCTTTCTACTGTGGGGTCCATTGACACTCACCAAAGTGGAACAGAAAGACACAGACCTGTTTAATTTGAGTCGTGATTCCGACCACCCTTCCGTAATAAATAAAAATTGAAATGAGAAGATACGAATACCAGCCGGTTTCAAACTCATACAAGAATGACGCAGATGGTGAGGTACTGACGGAGGCGCGTCTGGTTGAAAACCATTTTCAAACTCTCTCTTCTGACCCACGAGGCCGGTTGAGATTTTTTGGAAGGGTCCCTCTTATTCAAGATAAAACCCTACAGTTCTTATTCTTACTCTTATTTTTTTTTTTGTAAATATGAGGAAAAAAAAAAAAAAAAAGAGTCGAAGTAGCTGCTAGTCAAAAAATAATTGCTCTTTTCGTTTTTGGTTAACAAATAATTGCTTAAGGTAAAAGTGAAATGTCAATAAAATCAAACATCTATCCGCTTCTTATTGATTTAACTTAAAATGTCAGTGAAATCTTTTTTATTTGAATAAGTGCGGTAGATATCACGTGATATAAAACCATGACATCAACATTTTAAATAAAACGGTGTTGTTTTATTATTATTTTATTTTATTTTTGTAAAATAATATCTTTTTGTTATATATATTACAAAGTGTTGTATCCAGCAGAATACATCAGATTGTATCTATTTTTTTTCCTTATTTTATTTTTTTATTAAGTGTTTTTAAGATATGGGTCTAAGAGTTATGCAATTTTTCACTGCCTAAATAAGTTTAATGTTTAAATTTGATTATGACTTTTCTTTTGCCCTAGTTTGATTTCAACATGAAACACATGTATTGAGGAATTTCTAGTTTAGCGAACAATTCATCCCCATTAATTTAGTGATCTTTATATGGGGTTTGATATAATTTGTTGACTAAGTAGACAACCTAAGTCAAATTAAAAATAAATCCGTCATCTTAAGATTTAAGTAGACACTGGTTCGTCAAATATGAACCTAAGGCGCAACGAGGAGTATATTAGTATAATGAATGTTGATGATATATGCAAGGATGCAACCTAATAAAACATGAATAGCAGCTATGAAGATGGGAGGGTCGGCCGGGAAGGAGGCGATAGGGGGCGGCAGGGTTGATGCGAAAAGGTGCATGGGGACATGGGGTGGCGTGTGGACTGCCTTACGGTTGTTGTAGTTAGGCATCCACGTATATACGACCAGAATCATTAAAAATATATTAGAAGCGAAGTTTGTAATGCTTAAATTGTCTGATTGATCAAATTATTGGAAGAGTCAAGCCACCCTTTTGTCGTCTTTCTTTCATGTGTTGGAAAATAAATTTCTTGGTAACTTATGTTCTTATATTGAACTATTGCAATTAGCTGGTGTTGCCAGGACTAGTCTTATTTTTTAAATATTTTTATTTAATAATTTTTATAAGTATTATGGTAATTGTCTTTTCTAAGAAATTGTAATAATTTTATATATTATAAATGTCCTCTAAATTTTATCATATATTGTTAAGAACTAGAAAATCTAAAATAATTATGACAGTAATAGTTTTTGTTTTTTGAATATAATATTTTTCGATATTTATGGTTAAAGAAAGCATACAATCTATTATAATACTAAAAGTAAAGTTATTTGAAATATAACCGCATCAACTTTTTTTTTTTATTTTCCACTTCCTAATATTTGAACTTCAGTTACACTTGATGGAATATTTATAAAATATGCAAGTACAGATTTATTGAGTCATTAATCAGATTAATAATAGTTTATACATTTTCATATTTTTTAGTAGGGCATACCATTTCGATATTCGTTTATTTTGCTTTGCTGTAGGATATCGTTATATAAAGCCAAAATGAATTTGTTTATTAGAATTGATGGAATATCATCCTGTTTTTTTATGGATGATCTATTGAATAATTATATATATATATATGAGTTTATCAGAATAAAATTTATTGTAGTTTGATGGACTATGAAATTCTTCAGCATGTAAATAGATATTTCTTCAAACATATATTCATAGTCATTTCTTTGATTATTACGAATAATAGCTAACATATGATTACTTTGTATATAAATTAGATATTACGATATGAAATGCATTACGAAAGTAAAAGTAAAAAATTTGAGAGTTATGTGGCTAACCTCTTCATCTACGATAGCTATATTGAGGTTCGTTATTTATTTCGTTGTCATGTGGATGCCGTTCCAGATCCTTGAAACTATTACTTTTATTGTCCATGACCTTTCATTTGTTGTTAACTCTGAAATAAAACTATAATTCCTTATCATTTTGGAAGTCAGAGGTAGTGATAATAAATTTTGGTATCTGAAGTAATGAATGAATATATTTTTTGATCTGTATATGTTTATTTACAGTGTCTTACATGAACTATTAAGCAATATGAATAGTCTTAAGTTATTAATAATTTTGTTTATACAATGAATCTCTTAATTATATTTATAAATAAGTTTGCTAAAGATACATGTATGTATATTTTACTAATTGTTCAGATAATCTGCATTAATTTTTTTTTTTGTGTACATAAAATGAATATAATAATAATATGAGAGCTTAGTAAGTTACAATAAATAACATGAATATATAATACGATTAAGTGTATATGTACAAGTATTAGCATTTATTAGACAAAGAAAATAAAATGTATTTGATTGAACCAAATATATTTGACTGAACAAAAAAAAAACTAACTGAGTTACCACATAACTCAAACTGAGTTAATTTTTTTAGTTTAAAAATCTGAGTTAGTCCATACTTGTTATATTATAAAACTCGTGGAAATGAATCACATGGTTTTTAATTTGTTCTCCCTCCTGGAGCATATACTTCTACATGTATCATTTTTTTTTTATTCAGTGAATTTATTTTAAGAATGTATTAGAGCGTAAATGTATCAAGTCAAAACATTTGCACCTATGTTTATTTTGTTTTAAGGCTTTAAGATGTGTAAATAGATATGATTAAACGTATATGTATTTATTACATAGAGTAAACTAAATATATTTAATTGAATCAAAAAAATTGAATTGAGTTGACACACAACTCAATCCGAGTTGAATTTTTTGTAATTAAAAAACTGAGTCACTCCATACTGATTGAATAAAAAATTATCGTATGACTCGGAAGATTAAACTCAATTTGTCTATTTAGATATACTATAGATACATCTCTCATCAAAAATGAGAATGCACTGGCTGCTAAAAACGGATTAGTCAAATTAAATATAATGGTAAACTCATTTGATTTATAGTGCTTTGACTTTGACGAAAATTTAGTCAATGAGAAAATATTGGTATAAAAAAATTAAACAATATTAGTCAAATACCAGAAGCCCAAACTGTCATTTTTCAAACTACTTGCTTTTTTCCAAACTGGAGAGTTCATGAAGAGGGTAACCAAATTACAAAAATCCTGGTGTATAAAAATATTTGTGAAGACATTATTTTTGGTATCCGTTAACGTAAAAGCATACTTGCACACATAATATATATATATATATATATATATATAATATTAGGAAATATGGAACTATTATTATTAAAAAGTAAGACTACAGTCTACGCATAATTTGGTACTCTCTAGCTGGGTTTGTCAAATTAATCAGGGATAAATAAAATTAGAGATATATTTGGAGTATATTTGCAATTTCTTACAATTAAAATTTAAAAAGTTTCATTAATTAGATATTTAAATTCTTAAAAAGTAAGTGAAAGTGAAAAACAAATTTAATAAATTGGAACTTGAGTTACATGACAAGCTTTATACTTTTGTTAACTTATTATGAAGTTGTTAATCATATATATATATATATATAGGGAATTAATATTTATATTATACGTTTTATTACTTATATTTTATATTTATTTTACGATACACTAAAATTTATTTAATATTTTTATAAAAAATATGTACATATAAAAAATATATACTTCATCTCTCAAAATAAGTGTAACAGTTTAATTTTTTATAGAATTTAAGAAATATTTTGATATTATAATTTTAATAGGAGAATAATGATTTCAGTAGTAATATTATAATTTAAATAATAAAATAATAATTAAAGTGTTAAAATATAATATTAATATTTATAATTTTAAATAAAAAACATTGATTAAAATAATAAATATATTTAATAAAATAAAAATAATTTAAATAATTTATATTATTAAATTTTTTAAAAAAATAATTATAATTTATATAAAACGTTCGAAAAAATTAACTGTTATAATTAATATAAGCGCGTGTCTTATGAATTACTATAATATATAAAATGTATAGTGTAGAAATTAATTCTGTATAAACATCAAATCAATCAATGGCATTCTTATCCTTCCGTCAGTCAGTGATATAGCCCAGTAAAAGGCGTGGACCCGTTCTAATGTTAAGGGTGGTTGACACCTGTTTGATTGTTTTTGTGGTTTGTTCATCATTATTATTATACTCCTATTTTGTTTGATTTAATATGTCACTTTTGTCGTATATGTCACTTGCACATGGCACATCAGCAGAGTTATAATAAAATACCATACCGACAGGTGTATCGTTTTTAACATTTAAAATGATATATATATATATATATATATATATATTGAATTTAATATACAAATATAACATTCTTACAATTATATAAATGTAGTATAATTTTTTAATTAAAATTTATGATAGCTTATATATTTATTTATCAATAAATTTATGTAATTATAAAAATTTGAGATTTCAATTTTTAATAGGGATTTTTTTTCCACACTGGAATTTAATTATTAACAATTTTATACCTAAAGATCCTCAAATTAGAAAGAAAAAAAAAGTTATTATTTATTCAATCCGTCTCATAAAAATTATAACACTTGTCTTTTTTGGACATCTCATAAAAATTCTAACTTTCCTTTTTGAAAATCACTGATATTTTCTTCGAGATGGAACAAATGCATGCATAATAACACATAATTTAGAATATTAAATTATATTATTATTTAAATATAAAAATAATAAGTCATTTTTTATCGTTTGATATTAAATTTTCAATGGTTAAAAATTTAAATCAACATTTAATAGTGATAATACTTTTAACAATTATACTTTTTTTGTAAATTTAATAACTATATTATTGATTATGTGTTAATATATTTAGATTATTATAAATAAATATAAATATATAAACATTAGTGTATTGGGTGAAATTCGCATATATCTATATTTAGATTATTATAAAGTACCAACACCAGGTTTTGGTGTTTTCTTCAGGTGAATTTGGAGTTACTATTTTAATCTTCTAATTAATAAGAGAAAAATGTAGGTTTTTTAAATCTTCAATTAACACAAGTGTCTCATGTAGAATAATTTTATATAACGATTGATGTGAGAAAATCAAGTTCACTCCCACATGGGTTTGGTCGCAAAACGAGTTCAAACATTTGAATCAGTCTTTGAAGCATCTTTTTAGACAGATTTAGATGCAATCTATAAAAAACAAAATCAATTAAATTAAATTTTATGATTTTA
This sequence comes from Pittosporum tobira, assembly GCA_032359685.1. Taxonomy (NCBI): domain Eukaryota; kingdom Viridiplantae; phylum Streptophyta; class Magnoliopsida; order Apiales; family Pittosporaceae; genus Pittosporum; species Pittosporum tobira. The sequence goes on along the minus strand of JAUMHB010078705.1, from coordinate 12,840 downwards.
ATTTAAACGATAAAAAATTATTATTTAACACATTACATTAATTAATTAATTTTGTAATTTTAATTTAGACCATAAAAAACTATTGTCTAATGCATTGTGTTCATTAGTCATTGTCACCGTCTTCGCGACGATGCCTTTTATTGAAGCTGGGGGTTAGGCGCCTATGCTAGGCCCACATTCATCACAATGTATGAGGAATGTATCTGAAACTAGACTCCTACTATCATGTAGGTTTGGTAGAAAACCTCAACATGAAAGTCTAGCGTCTTGATGTTAATCTCCTCAATTGTTCTTATTGCTTCTCTTTTTTAATCACGCAATCCATTATAAAATTAAAAATATTTTAAAAAGGAATAATTTTAAAAAAATATTTGTTTAATTAATTTTTATATAAACATTTAAAAAAATAATAAATTAAAAATATTATGATATTTTATGTTATTAAATTTGAGACGGAAGTCACTATTATTCATCAACTTCGTCCCGGTTTTCAAAACTCGAATTTTTTTCTCGACAATCTCGTGGGCTCAATTTTCTTTGTTCCTTGAGATGGACATTCAGCCGCAACTTTGTTGCTTAATTTCCGTTAGAATGCTTCACTTTGGATGTAAATTTTTAATAATATTTGAAAAAATTAACAACACATTTTATTTTAATCACCATTCAATTTAAATTTAAAATTTTATTTCATTAATTTTAGCCAAACGTAACATAAATGCATATAATTTCTCAGGTTATGTTCTCATCGTTCAGACTGCCCAGTGTATCACATTGTTCCTGCTGACTCGTATTCAACTACATCATGTGAAAACCATGTGGCCTATCTGCCTAGGTGCGACTATGATCATATCCGAAAGTACTATATTTACAGTAGAAAAAGCCTCCAAAATAATTGGGGCTACTTTTTGAACTCTTTCCAACTTAACACTCGGGTTGGTTGGTGGCTGATTTGGTTCACCAAAGATCTTCTAGAAACCAGATTTTCAACTATGACGGCAACGAGGACGGTGCTTTTTTTTTTTTTTTCCTTCTTAATTTTAAAAAAAATAAAATTTACATGGAAATATTGAGAATCATGAACATTATACAAAGAAATAAACTACAAAGAAGTTGTTTACAAACACTTATAAATCATGGAAAAGCATGATGGCATCGTCAAGCTTCATTAGTGAAGATTCTAAAACGATTATAACCTTTTGCAGTCTCTTGTATCGTTTCTCCAAGTCCCCTACAATCTTTTCCCTTGGTAGCTGAACAATCTGACATACGAAATATGCAAGTGCAAACATTTCATCGTGATAATCATGAAATGAATATAACTCTTGCATTAGAAAGCTGTAAAGGACTCGTTAGCAATTCAACAGCCTAATCCTGTGCAAGGTTTAAAAAATCCATGAGGATCCTCCTATCACATGACCAGAAAGAAATTTTTTAAGAGAAAATTAGTAGTGTTACTGGTGAAATTTCCTCCTAAAAATAGCTTCTATCTTAGTTCTAAAAACCTCTATAAGCTGACTCCTGTCTAAGTACTGTTTAAAACTTCATTCAAACAGAATTGTCAAATTTTAGAAAATACTCCCTTTGTCCCGAAAAGAGAGTCCTAACGTTTTGTTGATATCTTTTCTGAGTATTAAGGTGCTTGCACAGCACATACTTGGACAAAATTATGTATTTACAATTGTAAGCTTTGAATGCTAGTAAAATTTAATATTGCGAGAATATTATTGGATGAGTCGTGTATTTCTATGCAATTTTATTGCTCTTTAAAGAAAGTCAACAAAAAACGAGCACGACTCTCTTTTCTAGACGATGGTAGTACATGCTGACAGCATCATGCTAGACCTTTCAACAAAGGTGCAGCTGGTTGTGTCCAACTCAACTCAACGGCGCCTTTTGTTCATACCAGATGATAGGCAGAAATGAACTCCATACAGCAATATGTAAAAGTTGACTTGTAAAAACAAGAAGAAAAATGAAAGATAAAACAAGTAAAAATATTTTTAAAAAATCAAAATAAGAGAACATAAAAACAAATTAAATAATTATGGGAAAAAATAATAATTTATATAGAAATATTTACATAAGAGAACAAAAGATAGTTATTTTACTAACCTCTTTTTCTTTCTCATGTTCATGAGCAATTCGTAGCCTTAAATTCAAGGCAGCATGGTACATATCATTTAGAATATGTTCCCTAATGGAGGGCTTTTTCACACTCCACAACAAGAATTTTTCTTTCTTGTTCGGTTTTTCCATGGCCTGCAACAGGGATAAGGAGATATCATAATTATGAACTCAAAGCCTCCAATTACCATCATACTACAATGGAATAACATGAAGTTGTGATCATCAATTTAGTAGTAGTAGTAGAAGGGTGGTAATTAGCAGCAATTGGGTAATAGGAGGGTTTTTTTTATTTCTCACTAAGTTGGAACATCAGGGTTTAAGTTGTGAAAACGTTCTTTTACAGGTTCACCTCTAAAAATCGAAAAATTGAAAGATTAAAAGTGTATTTAAGCCAGTTAAATATTAAGTAGAACAGATATTTCTTATATGCTGCTCCACCTTCTTACTGAAATAACACCACACACACACACACACACACACACATATAGAGAGAGAGAAATCAGACCATCACTTCCTATTGCAAGGGCCAAAGTTTGTGGTATTTAATCATCTAAGCAAGGATGGTATAGATTACCTCCATTTGCAAGTAATCATCTTTCCATAACTGATGAAGAATCCTGACTGTATCTTTCTTATCAACAAATGTGGTATTTGAAATCTACAAAACCGAAACACTGTCAAGTGTCAACTAATCTATTTTCCTTTCCCATCCTTGAGTTTAGCATTTGAAAGAATATATTATTATATCAGTTTCAAATATATTATTATATTATTACCATATCAGTCTCAACGAGGCGGCCTTTTGTTGACAGTAACTTGAACATCCTACAAGCCTCCCTTCCATATCTTTTCAACACAATAGATTCCACCTGCAGCTCCGAAGATATGATTAGACTTTCATCTGGTAATGTGAATCTAATTTTTTTCATATACATGAAAATAACAAGGGAGGGAAAAAAGGAAAGAAGCAATAACCTCTTCATTCTGAGCGAGTTCAATGATGCTCCTTAAATCTGTAACAGAAATAATAAGTGTCAACTGAGATTAAATAATACTCGGTCATTAAAAGTTTCAGTATATCTCTCTAGTAAAAATAAACAGTAGATGAAATATACTATGTTACCAATACTATATGTTTCATTTATCCCTGTTATTCTGGGAAGATTGCATCCCAATTGGGAAACGGAAGCTCTGACTTGGTCTGAGTTCAGAATACGGCCTTCTTCGCTCTTCATCAACTCTTGAATGATGTCATCAACAGATAGGGGAACTGCAAATAATAGTAGTAATACAAACAATATGAGAAAGGTGTAGCTCATTTGAAGTAGGATGCAACAAGTCATATTGTCTATGAATTCTGTATCAGTCTAATGGATAGAAACGTAAAGCACTTTTTATAACTGGTGGAACTCTGTGGGAATAGCCATGCAACTCTGAAACCTTAAGTGCAACGATTAAGATACATCTAACTGGAACAAAGAGAATTTTCCCTTTAGTTCAATTTTCTTTAAAATTATTGTAGAAAATTCGACCCATAATACAACATAACAAATTCTTATCTGTTGATCCTTTCTGATTTCTGAAGTTTGCCTTCCCATTGACCAATACTTCCGCCTTACACTGTCCAATCCTAGTAACAACCCCACCATATAATGAGCCTGTCTGTTTCAGCTTTTTATCTATGACTGCTTTTATTAATGAATATACTAAGGCTTGTTTGTTTTAGTTTTTTTGGACCAAAATTAATTGATTTAAGCCGAAAATAACAATCAACCAAGGGATTGTGTTATTGTGATATTTTCAAAATCACTTCTTTCAGTTCACATTCTTGAGGGCTTTCTAACCTGGTGATATTATTATTATACGGAGTTTATCCCCAATATCTAAGTAATCAATTATAAGCAGTATAACTTGAGGAGAAATCATTTTTTAAGCAATAATTATAAGATGAAACAAATGGGCTCAATCTACTGTATTCAACGTTCATTCAACTGAATTCACCCATCCACCAAATTTACCTCCTCTGTTTTCTGAAAAATGTCACAAGTATACTCTCAATCGAATGCCGTTATTTTAAAACTCAATATTTATGGTAAGAATTCCAGAAAATATAAAAACCACACTGCAGTTTTTTTATGTGTCCCACTATAAGCACTTCTGTCTATGTTAAATATCTGAAGAGTCATGTAGAAAAACTTCATAAACTAGCATTTTAATTTCAATTCACTTGCTAAATTTGCGTGAAAATGCACTTGTGACATTCTTTCGAGGGTAAAAAGGGAGTATTCTTGAATGTTCTGCAAATGAACATACAAATAATCTCATCAAGAATTATCATAGATCGAGGACAAATGATTAAAGGTTAAAAGAATTAAACAATTGTAGCAGATATTGGATCACCTGAATACTCCATTTTCACTTTAATCTCTGCACTTCTAGTTGCATGCAGAACTGCACTTAAAACAGTGGCTGCTCCGGCATCAAGCCGTGCTCTAACATTCTCAATGCAAGCCTATAATAAAAAGATAGATCATGTATGGCAATTTGTGAAGTTTCATATCAAATAATATATCAAAGAAAAGATAGAATTAATATCCTATGACTTGAAACAAGTATACAACCATTCAACGGATATCATGGTCCATTGGTCCTGCCACTTTAAGAAGACTGAGTCTACCATTTATATTTCTACCATCAAAGCAGAATGAATACGCAGAATACAATATCATTTGTTGAACATTAACATATCCTGGAGAGACTGACCTTATGCCTGAATTGTCGTACAAATTCTTCAAAATTGACACGCCACAGAACTTCTTTCTTTTTATTTGTAGCCCATGCTTCTGTATCTAACTCCAAACTATCTTGCTTACGCTGCAAATTCAAAGATATTAATCAGCATATATGATTAAAATAAGTATCTTGGAGTAATATTCTAAGATCGGACCTTCATTCCAGTTAATACACTAGATGGACATTTGTCGCTGGTTTGGCCAGGAACATCAGTCCATATATCTGTTTCAACTAAAAATCTAACTGAATCCATAGAAGCTGATGCTGCCAAAGCACGTGCCTCCATAGTTTCTTCAGCCATCTGTATTTATCAATGTACCAATTTGTAGGCGCAAATGATGCAAAAGATTTTCAGAATAAAAAGTAAATCAAAAGTTTGCTATGAGCTATGAAAAACAATGAAATATGCTCAGCCCTTAACAATTATTAATTATTAATTATGATAATATCTCTAAGGTCTCAGATGATATTATCTAGTATCTACACTCTATAGGGTACATTACCAGCATACAACCAATAAAGACAAGCTATTGATTTGAACCAAGGTCATTCCTGCCCCTCAATAGTTTCTTGACCACCAAACTAGAAGAAACTTTAGGTGCATCTCCAACTCATTCAACCCAGTATACACAGTGTTTCATAAATATATGCAAGAAATTTTTAAAAGCCAACAAAGTTCATGACCCGTAATCTAAGTTATAGTCATGCAAAATCTTTTACAGTTTAAGCGCACACAAGATTGCACAGTTGAAATCTTGGTAGAACAACGAGTTTAGAAGAATGACAGATAAGGGGAAAACATAACAAGAGAGTCTGCACATCTCAGTGACCAAGAATTGGCAACTTATGCGGAATCTCACATTCTAAGCAAGTCATAATTTTTATGTTCATACAAATTACGAAAATGAACATCAGCTCACACACTTGGCCCAAAAAACAGAAGAAAAAAGAACTACCTTAGCAGACTTAGCACCCCGTTTTTGTGCAGACGTTTCTTCTTCAGCTGCTGGAGCAAGATATGGTTCATGAGCTGGAACCCGTTCCACATATCGAGCCTTCACAAGTTTATTAAAACTTTCATGTAAAGCATCCAAAGCTGTAAAATTTCCAGGATAAATAACGGAATGAATTTTAACAGAAACTTCGACTCACTTGTGAATATAAAAGCATTTCATTCTTCCCCTCCCCCCTTTCCACTGAAGGGGGAATTCGGGATGAAAGAAGCAAATAAGAAGGGTTGAACGTTTACTATATGCATCTCTATCATCAACCATAAACAAAAAGGACTAACTTGATAAAGTTTATATTCTTCCATATTTTTAATAGAGTTAAGGGTGATGTTATTGGTACTTCTAAAACTGCTTTGAACTCAAATTAACAGAGTGTAGAGCTGAATACTGCCGAAAAAAATATGACAGCTTACGTAAGTGGAGATAATACACCAAAAGGTATGAATAAACAAACCCATATAGAAGATCCTTGGGGCCATATGCAGCATTAGAAAGTCTCACATCATGAATTTGAAGTCCTCAAATACTTTTACAAATATTCTATAGTTTATAAAAAACTTTGACCAATTGTCAGCCTTTTAAGCTGTATCTAGGATAATCTAACAGCGTTAAAAAAAGGAAGATTTAACATGAGGGTAGTTTCTCAATTAAACACAATGGAAACATAGACAATAAACCTGCCTCCACTGTGAGTCGATGGCTCCTTGTGCCTATCTGCTATTTGATTTAGTGAAAGTCTACCATGTTGAAGTAACCCTTCCAAAATCTCTTCGCACTGCCAAAACCAAAACCAAAACCCAACTGATTAACAATTATTAGTCACACCTACATTTCAAGTAAATTACATTAATACTCAGCCATAAAACTCCTGCTCAACTCACTTCTTTACCCAGCTCGCAAGATACAGTTGATATAAATTTCGGGAACCTCATATGATGGATGACGTTATCAAACAACACCATATAATGCATTATTATCCTTGGCGCTTCTCCAAAATTAACTGCATTCATATACATTAACCATAAATCTGCATATTAACCATGAATGTAATGTTATATACAGCAACTAGTTTTCATTAAATTTGTTGTCAATTGGAATTTTATGAATTTATAGAGTTAAACTCACATTGCATATATCAAATGACTATTGAATCTTTGTCAATATAAACTGTTAATATATCGTAAAAAAAATTAGTTACATTATAGTCTATTTATTAGTGTAAAAAACTCACAAAAATAGTTAAAACGACGTCACGTTGCGATCATGGTTCCGTTTGAAGCCGGAAAACTTGAGGGGAAATGAAGGAAAAGTAAACGAAATGAAATCTAAGAACATATTGAAGTTTTAAAACATCATTCAAACTAGTATATTTTAACATTAACGTAGTTATCTAGATATATGTTAGTTAAGATATTTTTTTCTATTTTCACACTATTATTGGTTTTTCTTTTTACCTTCGTTTTCTAAGTTCCAAACAAAGTCTTAGGACAAACAAACGCTACAGAAATAAAATGGAGTTTCTATCTCGATTCTAGGGTTTTGGAAAGTACCTTCATCTGGGATTGCAAAGACTTGAACGCAATTGTGTTGAATAAGAACAAGGAGAGAATTGACTACATTTTGTTTACTGAGCTCAGTGTATTTAATAATCTGCCCGAGCGGTAGAGTCCCTTTGCGAAGGAGACATTGACAAACTTTCTGTGAACATAATCGTAGTAATAATTTAGTTAAGCATTCAGTAAATCGATTTAACGGGATTAATCAAGAGAAAGAAAAGTATTTACAGCAACGACATCACCAAAATATGATGAGATAAGATACACGGCGAGCTTGATGCCGTGCGCCGGAGGAGCCTTGTTTGCTTTCCGGTGTTTCGGCTCTGATACTTCGCCGTCGGCGGTGGACATATTCATCATTGATGAACGATATTGCGGGTTTCTGTAGCAAGGAGTTTATTGCTCAGTGGTAGAGCATTTTTTTCTGCAGTTCAACAGGTTATCCGTTCGAACCTCACTAAGTCAAATTCTCAAATATTTCTTAGCTTTACGAGGAAGTTCTATCTTTAACTAGTTGTGTTTTAAGTTTTTAAACAATGGTGGTGCTTCAGTCTTCTAATCCATTGTAATATAAAATTATATAAACATTCAGAATATATTTTTATTCACCATTTTTTGGGTAATATTTTTAAATTTTTTTTGTCCCAGTAACTAAATAATCATTTAAATTGCATGAAATTTAACTTCAAAATATTGAATGTCATCTTATGTAATCACGGAGAAAAAATAAACACTCTTTTTGATTTAAAAATAATTGACAAATGATGCTCAATTTGTATAAAAAAATTATTGCATAACTAAATATTTCCATTAGGTGCTAGTTCAACGACACAAAAGGAAATTATAGTTGCAGACAAAAAAAAAAAATAAAAAAAATACAATTAAATCTTTACTATTAGTGGAAAGCTTCAAATCAAAACATGTCTTTTTAGTTTCCTGCATCTCATTTAATATTTTAAATTTTTTTTTTTTTAATGGAGTTCAAAGTTTATCTAGTAGAACAAAATCATATAAATTTAATATTTGTTTGATGATAAACTTTTAATCATCATAAAAGAAACTTAAAATTATCATATCTGTACATATAAAATAGAACAATTAAGTAGGGTGACCCCATCTGAATGGGTGCAAGGGGACAAACACATGTATATACGGTGATTTATCATGCAGTGCATGGCGACAAGATGGATCATATGTACGTGTGTGGGGGGCCTGATCGACTTGCTGGTGCTTGATTTTGACCTAATCGTCTCCCTGCCAGCATCTCGCATCACCATTCAGCACCTTGTTTGCGTGTGTTTCTCAAATATCTTTTATTTTGGATACAACTTATTGTGTTTTTTCTGCCTAAAGTTTTATAGGAAGCTGTTATTTCTATAACGATAATAGTTTTACAACAACGTCCTCTAAAAATTTTGCTCTATATTTCTAATAAATTTTAGGACTTCGTTGTAGAATTAAACTACTTTTTTTTTTTTTTTTGTTTCCTGTGAAATAGCAACTCTCTCTCTATATATTGCTTGATACATTGTCTCTTCTCGTTGTGTCAAGTTTGGTACTTATTATGTTCCAAAATTAAAAATATCTATTACTTTTTTAGTTAACTTTCAAAATTATATAATGCAAATTAATGTATATTCATTTGATAATTAAAATCAAGAAACAAGTAGTAACTATTAATACGTATGCACATTTTATTTAGCTTATCACCATTATAACGATTTGTATTAAAATTAAATATTTTTTTATAAAAAAAAAAATTAGATTTTAAAATCTTAAAAATTTATTAAAAATTATCTAATTTTAGAACCAAACGAGTAATTATTTTTGTGTGCGAAACTGTGAGAGTGATAAAGTGAGAGAATCTCCGTGATGCATGGTGGAGCTAATCTTCCTATAAAGTGCTACCTAATTTCCTCCCAACATCTCACATCACCATAGATCTCGTTGCGTGTGTGTTTATTTGTGCGTGTAAGAGAGAATCATATCACCACCTGCGGGTGGAACTCTAGATGACTGTAATGTCGGATATTAATTTGTTTAGATTATATTAATATAAATTATTAAATTTAAAATAAAATTTATGTACGATTGAATTTAATCATCAAATTAAATAAAATACAAATCGTGTCTAAATAATAAAATTTTAATGAGTTATAACGAGTATTAATATAAAAAAATAAATTAAATTTTAAAAATCATATTTGACTCATAAATATTTTAAATAAAATTTGAACTATTTAACCTAGCCATCCAAAATCGAGAGCGAACTATTTACAGCCTTTATCTATACGTACATACTGCTCTTCCGTGCAATACCATGCTTTCTCTTTTCTTATAGTGGAGGAGCACGACTCGCACGGCACAAAAGCATTCCACAAACTTTAAAGCAGTTAAATTTAGTGTAAAGGCTTATCTCCACTTTGCTCCGTTTACATACGTAAGCATGGTGTAATTAATTAATTCTTAATTAGAGATAACTCTAATTAATTAAGATAACGGTGTCGTATTCTTGGATGTAATATGTGCTCTTTGTGTTACCAGTCAAATTTAGCTGTTTTGATTGGAAGGTTTACCTGTTTTAAAGCCGCTAATTAATTAACTAGAGACTAGTGTCAATTGTTTGATTTCTCTTTATGTTGTTATTAGTACAAACATATCCTCGATTGTTTGGTTATAAAAAGTTACACGCATCGTGCTCTGATTGCTGAGTATATATGGCGTGGATTTAAATGAAGGTGAAGTTTAATCAGAAATTGTGCTTTAAGATAAAACCAAATCAAGAGGAATAAATTAATGTTAATACTCATTCCAAAATTATAGAGTATTATTCATTACATACACAATTGTACTTCGTTTTCTAAAATTAAAATAGTTTTGATTTTTAATTTTGATTAAAAGGTAACGTGAAAATATTGACAAAGTAATATTACATCTACATTCTACCCTATGATATGGATATATTTTTTATTTTTTAAAATTATTCTTTCGCGTTAACATATCATTATTAATATTCTATGTAAACTAAGTATTATTATATCTACATTCTACCCTATGATATGGATATATTTTTAAAAAAGAAAATAAAAATTATTCATAAAACCTTATCGTTGTAAAAATGCATTTTTAATTTTGTAATAAGGAAATGCTAAGAGTTGAGATCATATATTATATTATTTGATATTATAATTCATTAAAAAAGACCATTTTTTATAAAAATAAGAAGTTGACAAGTACATGTGTATAGAAAAGATAAACGAGTCGGACCCAATAGTGAAAACTAAAACCTTAAGACTTTCAATTTCGTTAAAGGTTGCTGAAAAAAAAAAAAATATAACATCACAAGCATCTAAAAGAGAGGAGGGGTGGGGAGTGGGGGGGTTTGGTGTGGGGGGGAGAAGGAAAGATAAAATGGAGAGTTGAGAAATTGTCTATCTAACTACTTTTGATCAATCACACCACAAGCATGAGTATTAGCAAATGAAACTGCAAAAAATAGTAAACGAAACCTTGAACACTTTCTTCTCCTTCTCCTTCTCCACCACCACCACCTCCTCCTCCTCCTCATATACACGAAGATCTTGAGTATAATTCAACCCAATATGGCAGAAAATTAACTAATTTTCAAGCTAGGATTAGAGCAGTTAATTGATTTTATGTTCTGGTGCAGGTGGAGATTTCCAAAGGGATCGCATTGATCCAAGAATTCAGATGATGGAGTTCAAGATTAATTTTCGTGGCTTAATTATCCATATGAAATTCACTGGATCATGCGATCCCTTAGGAAGCTTCCATCTGCGGCTCTAAAAATTTAGGTTGCTATACACACACACACACACACACAACAGCTTCAGTGTAAAAGGTGAGCTTTCCATTTCAGCTACATATATAATCTTAATCTCTGCATATTTTCAGTGATATACACATACACACGCACACATATACGCGCCCGTGTTTCAGTGTATGATGAGATTTTGGAGGAGATCAATGGAGCACCTGATTTGCAGATATTTATCTTTCGGTGATGAACTTTTCTGTATTAGATTGAAATGTTCTGTTTTAGATTGAAATGATAAAAGGAAGAGAAGAAATGGTAGATACTGGTTAGTTTAAAGACCTATGCGATTGTATTTATGTCTAATTTTATATTGCTATATTGTTATGATTTTAGGGCCTTCACTCTAGCCGCACTGATACGACTTTGAGATCATAAATTTTACTTGTACAATTTTCTTTTGTGTACACTCTCTGAAAATTTTTATTAAAAAAATAACATTTTAAATGATCATAGTATAAATATCACGTTTTTAAATTTATACCGACAATTACATAATTGTATCATAATTCGTCTATTATTAAATAAATATTCACACATAATTTTATTGGAACGAAGGAATTATCACATAAACACTTGAAGAATGTGTCTCTTTATATGTTTGTGCATGTAATTAGTAAATTTTGGGTTTACAATTAATGTATTGAAGAATGTTATTTTTCTAATCTCTCCATGTTCTTGGTTTTGGGTTTACGTAAACGCCTTCAGAATTGAAACTATTTCTACTATTTGAGAACATAAAATTAAGCGGACATAGCTAAATTGCCATCTGTTAAAAATCGTTAAGCGATGTTTAATGCCAAAATAGAGAATAATTAGATATAAACAAAGATTATTCGGGCTAAAGTGCCCAACAGACAGGTCTAGGCGATAATCTAGCCAAGACGAAGAATTCTAGATAGCTACATCCTCAATTGTAATTGGGCTGGGCAATCTGATCAACTCGGCCTAATCCAGACCCACTTTTCAGTTTCCCCGACTCAGGCACTACCCTTGTTTTCGTAGGCCCTACAGTGGTTTGATCACCAATATAAAAACCATAATGGCCCGTTACCAAATTACGATGTCAACATATCTATGGGAGGATAATATTCAACTTAGAACTCCATCATTTTCAAAAAGATTTTTTTTTTTTTAATTTTAAAAATATAAAATTAATGTAATTTATAATAGGATTGAAACAACAAATGTATAAATGAACAAAACACTTTTGGATAATTTACAACTTTTGAATTTGTATTAATTAAAAGTTGATGAATTAATATATTGAAACTTAGGGTTTTAATTAAAATTTGATTTTAGTATTTCGAAAACATTCCTCTTCTTTTTTTTTTCAAAAAAATAAAATATAATATAATGAGTATAATCAATTAACTACTTGATTAAAGTGTGCAAATTTAATTTACAATATACTCCCTCTGTCCACAAAAGAATGAGCCCAGGTATTCTTTTCCTTGTCCACAAAAGAATGACTTAATCTACCACTTTTAGTTTGTAATTACTTTCTTACCCTCACTTT